>JAQFZC010002815.1:0-21226 GCA_034695205.1 Dicyrtoma fusca
CCCTGTTATTCACTAAGAATTTGAAACCTGTGATGAACAACCGCGGGCGAGCGTAGCGAGCTTTTTACTAGTATATATATATATTAAAAGTCAGTATTCAATGTGTGTTTATGACGGCACGTGAAATTGTATGCGAATATTTAATCAGATTATCGATTATTGGTTTTATTTTGAGAGGACGTAAAAGTTGAAGGAAAAGAGATAGGCAACTGGCCTACCTAGGTATGTAGTACGTTAAGCAATTCACAGAATACCAGAGCACAAAAGTCAACTATAAGGACATGTTGTGTGCTGAAATAGGCAGGCGGTAGCAAAACTATAACCTCCAGATATTTTTATGCATAATTACAGTAACTATATAATAATACGAGTATATCTATAGACAGATGCTCGAAATGAATGCCCGATAGTTTTCTTGTTTTAATTCGCATAATTTAATTATTTGTTGCACGATGTTGTTAAGGCTTCAATTAGCTTCTCCATTTTTTCTTTTATAGGTATGTAGAAAGCACGTTTTGCAACTTCAATTTTGCTTTCGTATTGGTATGATTACGATAGTTATGTTCATGAAGTAGAAATTGACAAACCTATGCGCCACATGAAAGAATGTTAACCCAGAGTTGAATAAGCAATTGTGCGGTAGCTATCCCAATTACTGAAAATAAGCTTTATATGTACTGAATTTTTATTTATTTATTTCTAATAATTCATTACATAATGTATTCGATAACAGTAGTAGCGTTTGATGATGGAATTCTGCTGCTACATAGTATATTACTAAAGTGACGTAATAGTGGAAAAAAAGTAATGTGATTGGAAATTGGAACACAACGTTATTTAAAAAAAATAAGTGGGATAGTTGATAGCTATACCAAACACAAAATAAATAAATATGTATATGTATTACAATTTATTAGACATGCATGTAGTAAATTAATATTAAATAGAATCTCTATACAATCAGTCCATAAAGTTCAGGCAAAGATTCTAATTCAAACTCTACTCGACCACCTCAACAGGAATGACGGTGGGTTGGGGTGGCTCGGGCAAAGCCTGTTTTTGTGGCATTGGGGCTTCAATTCTCAAAATCCCATCCCGTGTCAAAACAGATCTGACTTCCGTCTCATCAATATTCTGTGGAAGTGTGAATTTTCTAGAGACTTCTTGGTAAAATCGGGAAGTTCCATCTTTGGACTTGATTTCCTCTTTGACTTCAACGGTCATTGCTTTATCTTTTAGACTCACTTTTACGTTTTCCGGGGAGAAATTGTTCCCCAAGTAGAGATTCAGCGTGTATTTTGATTCATCTTGTTCCTGCTGCTCTCCTGTTTGCTGTTGCTGTTGAGCTGGACCTTCAGCTGTTGATGAGCTGGCTTCTTTGGCTTGCTGGTTTCGTTGATGTTTGAGTGGTCTTCGACGGTGCCTGTTGGCATCCGCGTAGAAACCGGGTGCAAGTTCCCGTATCATGGAGTTGACTTCCCATCCATGATCTCTAAATTGTCGGTTCATGTCTGTCAGTGTGTTATCCAGAGGGGCCAAGGGATGATTGTTTCTTTGAGGGGCAACACGTCCCCGTCTGGTTCTAGAAGGGAAAGTGCCTGGGAGCCCTTGATCCAGGGGGATGAGTATTCGGGTAAAATGTTGGGGCATTTTTAGCTTCTTGGAATTACAGGTAGTAAAACTGTATCTGCAAAACAAAAATATTACAAAAATACGAATTATAACGACTTCGACTGCACGTAAGTAATACCTAAATATGCTCAGGTATTTGGAAAAATGTTTATATACATTTTTGAATACATAGTACCTACATATAGGGCCGTCAAACTCAAAAACCTTTTAGAGTTAAAAAAAAATTAACTCACCAAATCAATTCCACTTACCACTTGCTTCGTAAATCAAATTAAAGTTTCCTTTTTGCTAAATTCCAGCTTGCTCGTTGGCTGTATGTAAGTCTACACGGCGTCTTTTTTCTTAATGCAATACTATTTAACAGTATTTTGGGGTGAAAGTATTATTGTAATTTATGCTTGTGTTCACTCTTATTGTGGTAAAGACTGGGTCGGTTACTGTCAGTGTTGGCAGTTGATTTCAATAATTAATTATCTTTGTATTTTTGTGTCTTCGTCTGTGCTCAACTTCAATATGACAGGGAAGATCAGTTTGGTCAGCTTATATACGGGAGCCTACTGCAATTTCATACGCACTTTTACACTGCGTTGCATTGCGTTGTACGAGACCCTAGCAGAAGATGATCCACGCTACGAGTATCTGCGAGTAGCTTCTAGAACAGAAAGTTTTTTTTTGCATGTAAATCCAGTAGAAAGATGCGTAAAAGCTTAAGGCAATAAGGGACATGTGCATGTGCTACAGCTACCCACATAGCATTTTACTGCGTTGTTCCTGAATGGAAATGTCGAGACTAAAATACATACATGGGCCCCATAAGGCACCATGTATTACTTCGTCTGTCACTATAGCCAGGCTATATCATAACAGTGGTTCGGGCATTTCTAATGGAACTTTTGCAGTCGTAATGTACTGGCGAACGGACGAGAAGGAGCCCGGCGATCTGCTGAATATAAATCCAACGAAAACGAAACGAATAAAAAACAACAAATCTAGAACTTTGATTTTGAATGTTGTCAAAGCTTACGCTTACTAGTTAGGCTATTTTTAAAGTTTAATTTATTGCCTGATAATATCACGGTTGGCTTTGATGATAGTTTCTCTCGAGAAATACATTAATACTATTCGAGTAATCGATCGTAAGTCGCAGAAAAAATAAAACTCAGTATAATGTATTTACTTAAAAAATAAAGTACAAAACTATTTACAATTTAAACTCGAGCACGCGTGACTTATTGAAGCATGCAATTCTAGGGCCCCAAATCATTTCTTTACTTTTCAACTCAAATATTGCTTGTGTTGTAATAATCAAATACAAATAATTAATCAAATAATTAATGTCAACATTTTGTTAGGCAAGAAAGTCGTTAAAAATAAGTAAGAATCGATTTATTTTAGTATTAAGTTGCTACTGCACTAGTCAGTTGAAGTTCACAGGAGCGGTGAGCCCAGCTGTTTTTTGTTGTTGTTCTAGTTCAGCCGTTCCTGGGCTGCGTAGTACTGGAAGGGGCATTGCATAAATTACGTTTGCGCATTTCCACACAAACTTCAATTCAATTAAATTGGGGCAACTCTTCTTAATTACTATAAAAGCCAACATCAGTAAAAAATAGTTTTTAATACTCAAAACAGCCCCCACCTATTCAGTCATAATTTGTGCACGGCCCCTGCATGGCAGTACCTATACACCATTTGTTGGAGTGCGACGTAGTTCGTTGCCTTAAAATACAGCGAACGTGACGTGACGAGCAGAGCACAAGGCCCGAATTTTAAATTCTGTACTCGGTCGTTCAGTTACAGTCAGTACGGTCAATAAATCGAGTTTTTAATCCACGGAATTTCAGTGTTTTTTTGGTTTTAAATTGTCTCTAATAATAAAATTATTATTGTTTATAGATTTTTGCTGATGACGGAAGATTAAAGGTAAGCAATGGATTTAATTTCTTTCATATTTAAGGGAAAGTGAACTAAACATTCTTATAAATCAGAATCAGATTTTGTGCTTTCTGGAAGATTCTGCTTCTGCTTTAACTAAAACTCAGTGAGTTCACATGTTTTGTTTACTGCCAAGTGCTTACATAAATGTGGGATGTTTATTGATTCACTTCTAAATGTTGAATATGGAACGTTCGAGTATTGACAATTTAAATCTATGATGTTGAAGTCGTTTTAAAATTTTGACCTAGAGTTGACATTCAATACTACATTATATGTTGTATGTGACAGATTTGACGCAGTTGACAGTAGAAATTGAGAGTATTAGAACTTTTGCTAGGTACAACTTAATGATTGTTGCTTATTGATTTGTCATTGTTGGTTGCAGGTGCTGGCGAATTACACAGAATATTTCATTCATCTAAACTTATATCAGATTAGATCGTGATACGAATCGTAACGTCGGAATGACGGATAAATTCGTGTACGCGTTTCCGGTGGTGGACAAATATTTTAACCCTTTCCCCCCTCGACGACCTAGTTCCGCCGATGCCAGTGCCAGTACCGCAACTACAGATGCAGATCCCCAAATGCTGTCCTCATTCAAGAGGCTGTCTCTCCTGAACAAAGAAATGGAGGAATTGAGACGTCGATTAAAGTTGCTGAATATTCTGGGACGTGATAATAACGAGGGATTTACCGCAAAATACTTCGGAGTTCCCCGGTTGACTTCTGCCAGCCCTTACTATCTCTTGCCATCCCTGGAGACTACGATTGATGCATCATCGGCAGATGGAAAGTCAACAGAACCAGGTATCGTTATAGGTCTGTGCTGGAAATTCAATTTTGTTATTGTTTAGGTAGTACCTACTTCCGTTAAAAATTGATTCATTCAGTAAATCCGTAATTATCATACCTGGATTTGAAAATTAACAAAGTCCGTAAGGTGATAATTTTTTTTTTATTTGTATTACAAACATAAACTTTTGTTAAACAAATTCTGTTTCGCATACTGAGTCCGTTGGGCTATCCTCGTTGGAGGACAGTGATGACTTTGTTTTGTTAATAAAGTTCGTCTTTCTCTACCTACGAATGCATGATCCAAAAGTTCCAACTTGTGCTCAATTGTTATCCCATGTCTAACTAATCAACTTATACCTATTTTCAAAAAGTGCTTTCAGTATTGAAGAATTCTTTAACCATAAACTTTCAAAAATTATTCAGTTTCAGACATGCAACAAAATTGCCGGGTTCTATAAAAACTTTCCCTTCAGTTTGGACAAGTTTTGTTCATTTTAATTTTTAGGGAGGTACGTGCTGAATATTTCTCTGGGGAATTTGGGTCAAAAACTCGGTGCTGAGGATCTCAAAGTGAGTGTGAAGGATCATGTAATGACCGTTGAGGCCAAGAAAGAGCAAAAATCTCCGGACGGTTCAACTCGGATTTATCGAGAATACATGAGGAAATTCACACTCCCCGAAAATGTGGACATGAAGGAAGTCAAATCAGTTTTGACCGCGGATGGATATTTGAAAATTGAGGCTCCTCTTCCACGCCCTGAATCCAAAGGAGACTGGGAGCATGTGACAAATCCGAGTGACAGTCCTACTACAACTGAGTCGGAAGAAAATAATAAGCCTTCCAGGTGTTTCCCCACCTAAATCAAGTCTTACACTGAAATTGTCCAGCGTCATCATGTCATCCAAAATAGATCAGTCAGCTCCAGTGAAATCATTTAATGCACCTTACAGAGTTTCGATTGATTGTTATGATGCCTCGTACAGTCAAATCATTCAAAACACTAAGGTGCCGTATGTACTTTGTATTTATTTAATTTATTAAGTATGTATTTTAGTCGTTATACAGTTACAAAGTATGTAAAAAAAAATAGCAGTTTAACATAAACACCAAAGACTTAAAAACATAAATTAAAAGACTATCATAAAATTATTGTTTCAAATGTTGCTATACGTCTACGCTCGCACTTTTTTATGCTTACTTTTAATTTATTTTATAATTTATTTTTATACTTAATTTTACCATTACCTAATTTCAGTAATAATATCTACATATATATTTCATCCAAAAATGGTTAATAATCAACGTAACACTACACAACACATCGTATCTCGCTCTTGTCATAACATATAGAGTAGGATTGTAACTTACAATAATTAGTAGTTGAATAGTAACTACAGCACACGATCGACCGATCGAGAGCTGTGAAATAAGAAAAACTTGTTTTTTGATTTTATCCGGTTATGTTATAAGAGTTAAGAGTAGTATATAAAAACTTAAAGAACAGAAGCTAACAGCTTTTTTAATTAAAAAGTTAAAGGTAATGAATCAACCAACTTAAAATGGAAAACATAGATCACTAAAACAACGGAATGCAAAATCTCTTCTGTATTACGTATAAAATAGAACACTTTGAAATGCATTACAAAGTAAAGTATTCAATAACTAGGTACGTTTACGTAATTGAGATGTGATTTGGTTAGTTTGTTTTTGAGTAAACCAATAAATTATTATGTAAGTATCGGTTATTATTTTAATTTTACATTTATCGAGTCTATCAATCGCATTTTGACGAGATAAACAGCACACATACCCTATTACGAAACAATTAATCAATATAATCAAAGCCACTACCACCTAGGTCATCGTTGGTCATATCGGCATCGTCATCAGTGTCGGTGGCGGATGAACCCTGTGGTGGAAAATATCTCGTTGTATAATTATTAGTGGGTGGCACTAAATTTTCAGACTGTAGAAAAACCAGTTTTAGCCTTTTGTGCTTCAGTTTTTCTTTCTCAATGTCCAGCTTCTGCCTCTCCAGATCTATGATTTGCTTTTGGTGACCTGGTATAGAAGTTGTGCAAAACAATTTAGTTTCACTGTTAATGTTATGGCAGTTGATGTATAATGCCTACTGCTGATTAATAGTAAACCACCACTTACATTCTATCAGAGTTAATTTTCGTTTCTTGATGGCAATCTTCTCTTTCTCCATCTGACTGAATGTCTCTGCAAGTGCAATGATGGACTGAATTTTTTCCAGTGCAGCGTCATTGTTGGTCAACACCGAAGATTCCTGTTTGGCTAAAGTACCATCTTTTGAAGCGGCAGATACCGGTGCTGACACGGTGGCTACCGTCATAGAAGATCCTTGACAGTTATAATCATTATTGCCATGGCAGTGATCTTGCCCGGGCGGTAAATCCCTGGTCATTTCCATATTCTCGGCAAATTGGAGTAAATCTCGAGCAGTTTTAATGGCGGAAATATAGGGTGATCTTGTTTGATCAGTTTGATGGTGACTTTGATAGTCGTAGTTGTTCAAGTTGGCAGAATCAGGAGTGTCAGATCGAGATGGAGACGGGGTGGATGAAAACGAAGGCGAAAACAGACGTGAGGTGGTAGTTCTTAAATTATTGTAACCGTTAAAAGTTCGCCCAGGGACTTTAACAGATTTCTTGATATTGCCGGTCCGATTTCTCTGGTGAAATCCGCGTATGATGTTGGAAGTTGATACAGGAATGTACCGTGGCCATTGAACATGTAAGTTTTCGGTTGATATTCGACTTCGGTTCCGGTTCCGTTTTCGAAATTGTATTGGACTAGGAATAGTAGTAAATGTTGAGTCGTCGAGTGATGGCAAGGATTTGTTGATGCTCTCGATAGTTTCGTCAGCTAGAAAGTAGGTAGGTTCTTAAAAGTTGTGTCAAAGGTTAATCAAATTCGAGGGAAGCAATTATCTAACATTCGAATGCCATACTCGATTGTTATAATAATGATCGAATATATTCATACTATGTCAGCTGTAGCACGTCGGCAACAAACAGGCAAACTGACGCTAATAAAAATAACTAATAAATAAAAACTACTCAGATTTATTTTTAATTTACCTATAGGATTAGGATTCTCAGGGCCCATGTTTCTGGTTGCCTTGATATCACTGCCTAAAGAAGAATAGAGCACCTCCACTTCGACGTCAAATTTGGGTACTTCTTCTTGGCCGTCCTTTTCCATTGACACGACACGAGAACGAGATCAGTTTCGGTTATGATCAAGGGATAAAAATTGACGCTGATCCCAGATCACACTAACAACTAATGTGTGGAAGTAGTTAATTCAATAACCAGTATTTTATTGTATGAATTTAAAAGGAATTCGAGTAACTAAGTAGGTAATTTAGTGAATTTATTGTCCTTTACTCTAATTAATTCTTGTAAAATTGGAGCAATTGACCTCCAGGAAGTCATAAGCTAACGAGCCCGGCTAGGAGCTGACAAAACAACAGAGGTTGAAGGTAGAACAGAAATGCGGCTAATTGTAAGTCTTTTCAGTAAACTACAAAATAAGAAGGGAACTATTAATTTGTAATGTGTCAACCTGTCAGTGCATCCTGGCAGTGGCAGTAATGAGTCCACGGCTAAACAACGTCACTCTTTTTCGTCTTTTGTTGGCTTCCCCGTCAAATTCATATGCATCAGAACATACCTACCTACAGCATATTATTATAATCTTATAATTATTCAAATTCAAATTACAAACTTTATCACAAGTATTAATATCTTTGACAAATAATAATAGTGTCCTTTCATAAGGTCGGCTAATCAGGGCCTATGACTCTCGGCTTAACGAATACGTACTAGTTTTGTCAGTAACCTAATGCATCTTTTTTACGTAGATAATTACATAGTACATACACCTACCTGTTTTTACTATTATTACGTGAAAATAGCCGTTTTACTTCGTTTGACGAGCGTACATTGCAATATTGCTATTTGTAAATGGTGTTTAAATAATTATTTTTTTTATTTTGAAAAGTGTAAATAGCAGTTTTACAGTTTGTCGAAAAGTTTAAATAGCAGTTTTAAAATGTTTTGAAAAGTGTAAATAGCAGTTTTACTACTTTTTGAAAAAACAAAATAAATAATTATCATTTTGACGACTTTGTTTAGTTTTTGCTGGGGCTTGTTTATACTGTAATGTGTCAATTGAGCCGTGGTATGCAGGCACTCGATTTGAATGAAAACCCTTACAATAATTTACCTAGAGTACTGAAGAAAAGTACAATTTATTGTTACGTACATACATTCTTTTCGGTTGTTTGCGTGTCATTTATTTAGCTCTTTGGGCTTTGGGTCTGGAACGATATTGTGGAAGTTTCTGGGAATGTTCCAGGCAATGGCACTCTTTTAGTAGACTGTCGTCTGGGGATCCCAGAGATATGTTATAGTATGAAACTGCAGAGGCGTAAAACTCCATTACTCTATTGAGTCTATTGTCTAGGTCTGGCTACTAATGCTTTCAGCATGTATCTTGATAATTTTGTTGTGTAATTAATTATATGTTGACCTTGATGGAAATAATAACGGGAGATGTTCACAGCTAAAGTGGAAGGAACGGCGCACTAGTAATTAATACGTAAACAATACTGACTCTAGAAATAGTTTAGCATATTAGCTGAGTATTTTAGCTTCAGGCACAGCCGTTTTTTGTAAATGTTCAAGTTTTAAACGGGATGCCTTCTAAAAATAAAAGCTTTTAAAAAATACTGTCAATTTTGCAAATTGCATTTTCACTGTTTTTTAAATCAACCTGGTAATTTTACAAATAAGTACATTTTGGCAGTAAGTAGTTTTAAAAAAATCATTTTTCAAAAACACGTCAGTTTTAAATTTGGCCTTTCAGAATTCCTTAATTTTAAAAATGAGTTTTACAAATTTTTAGCTTTTGAAAGTGAATGAAATCACCTAGTTTAAGGCAGCTGCATACATTATATGTACCTACACGGCTGAAGTCTAATCTCCACAGTATGATCTCACTCAATGAGTAAAATTAAATTCAACACAATACATTGCGTTCACACTTACAGGACGTGGACCTATAGGTATACACGCACACTAATGGCTATTTTTTGTTTCATGGAATTTGTAAAATTCACATTGAAAAGATGTCGAGGTAGTAATTATTTTAAAATACAGTTTTAAAGAGGCTTTCGCTTATTCTCCTGTGCTCCTGCATGACTGGCAGTTGTCCAAAGATGAAGGACAAACAAGCATCTTCTGAATCTCTCTCGCTCTTTACCTTGGCTTTGGCTTTGAAATCAGCAGCTGGTCCGTCTCGATGACAGCATTCTTTACTTGACACACATGTGCCCAATCCTCCTCACGTTCGTTGACTAAGACTTACAGGAAATTAAAATTGGAAATGAACTTCTACTCCACCCTGACACGTTGTATACAGTTGGCTGACTCTTCGGCAGTCGTTTTCGAAAAAAAAATAGAGTTAACCTTTCCGAAGCGGTAACACATCTAGTTTTATATCTTTTTGAAAATGGTAATTTCTTGTTTTGATCTTTTTGAAAATGCTGATTTCTACTTTTGACCTTTTTAAAAATGTTGATTTCTTGTTTTGGCCATTTGGAAAGTGTTAGCTGCTAGTTTGTAAAGCTTTTGAAACTGTTGATTTCTTGCCTTGACAGTTTTGACAATTTTGAAAATGTTGATTTATAGTTTTGACCTTTTTTTGAAACTTCTTTCCGTGGTTATTCACAATCAGTTCCAAATAGGTTAACCTATAATCGACTTTCTCTGAAACTCAACTGAAGCCTTTTTGTCTCTTGTTTTTTTCAATACTTCAGTTTTTTTATCTTAGGGTTCCTACACTATGATAATTATTATACTAGTAAATTATAGTTTGGAATGAATTTTTTGTTAGCTTGTCAACCTGAAGCTATGAATAATTCATAAAATAATTAATGATAAATGAATAGGAATGAAGGAATACAATAACGGCCAATAATCAATACTAATGAAATAAAGAATCATTTGCGTGTTAAAATTTATAACAATTTCAAATTTTTATTAAGGACATATCTGCGAAGGGATAATAGTGTATTTACATTTAACATTATTAAATTCCTACATATAAGCACATCAGCAGTCTCATGGGTTTCGTAATTTTGATATTTTTTTTTAAATACATATATTTTTTTCTTTTGATTCTGACTGAGTTTTCTAAATTGGAGGGGCTTTTCAAGGTGCTGGTAAAGCTTTCTGTTGGTATGGAGCTTCAATTTTTAAGTTTCCATCCCGAGTGAGGACCGTCCTCATTTGGTTGACATCCACGTTGGATGGGATGGTGAACATTTTCTTGAATTCCTGGTACATCTTGGACGAGGAGGATGAATTTCCGTCTTGGCTGCTCTTTTCCTTTTGAACCTTAGCCTCGATGGTCATGACATTGTCCTTAAGGGTCACGGAAAGGTCATCTGGTCCAATTTCCCCACCAAGGGCAATGACTTCCGAGAATTTTTCGTTCTGATTGCTGGCAATGGAACTGCCGCTGGTGCTTCGGACAGAGTTGGACTGCGTGGATGAAGTGGTCCTTTGATTGAGGGACTTGTTGAGCACAGAAGATTGATTCAAGGCGGAGTTCATTTGGTCGGAGAGCATGCTTTGGAGGTCACTGGTTCGGGAGAGGGCGGACTGGAGGACGTCGTCCATGTCCAGTCCCATGTCAATGGCGGGGAAGGACGAGCCACCGATGGAAGGGAAGGAGGAGCCACTGGACATGTCAATGGACTGCTGGGAGTTGGAGCTCATGTGGTACTCACGGTGAACTTGCACCTTCCGCTCCTTACGGATTTCTGTAAGTAAATCATATTTATTTATTTAATTATTATTAATAGTCAAATATTCATTTTATTCTAATGGAATCAGCTACTTTTAAAAAATGGCTTTTCTACACACTTTTCTTTTGTATTTTTCACAAAAATCTTTCGGAGGAGAACGTCTTTCTGAAAATTCAGCGTTTCTGTAAACCATCTTTGCATAAATGGATTTTTCAATAAATTGACTTTTAAAAAATGCATTTCTCAGTAAATCAACTTTTTTAAATACACTTTGCAGTAAATTGACTTTTTTAAAATACATTCTTCAATAAATCAACTTTTACAAAATGCATTTTTCAATAAATACTTTTTTTAAAGTGCATTTTTCAGTAAATCAACTTTTTTTAAATTCTTTGGTTAGTAAAACTGCCTTTTGAAATTGCTCTTTCAAAAATCTTTTTTACGGAATTACATTATACACAAATAGGAAAACACTACACTCTACAAGTGTTTATAAATATGTATAAGCAAATGGGCCAGTGGTATAAGTCCCCTAGGGCCGTTAGTTTACAAAACTGTTTAATTCTGTATAGGTCGTTTACTACGTTGTAACTATGTGCCCCCTGAAAATTCTTTAAACGGAAAATTAAAATTTACAAGAAAGTTATGAACTGTGGAGCTTACCAGTAGTTTGGGATTGTGACACGCTTTTTGATGATATACTCATTTTGAATGATTCCCTTTGGTCTCCTTTTTCCAATTAGCACAAAAAATGGATTTTCAAAATATGAATTTTCAGAAAACTAACTGCCGCTGGTTTCTAACGAAAAAATCCTTTGAAAATGAAGGAACACACTGTGGGATACTTTTTAGAATTGACTGTTTCACTCTTGAACTACTTGTGGTGACCGGAGTTGGGACGGGAGGCTTAATATATACTTGAGAGCCGCTCACCTCCCGTTCCTTCCCGTCTTCCTGTCGGTCACGTCACTTTAATCTTGAAGGGAAGGAGTGAGAAAAAGTATGTGGGCGAGTGTTCGAACATAGATAGGGGTGACGAGGCGAACGTTGAAAGAGAGAAAGAATCATTACCGTCATCTGGAAAGTCAAAAGGGAGTTCTTTGAGATTTTTCTATTTTACATTTGTTTCCTTGTTGCTCATGAAGATTGTTAAGCTGGAACGCTTCCAGCATGACGGGTGCAAGTCTTTTTAAATTCTAACTCGGAAATTTTGCACATGGCACACTAATGAGTATCTATACAGCCTCATCCGTCCAATGCAATGCCCACACAAAGGCTCCGTCTAATTTACATAATTTTCCATCCTACAGGGAACTGATTGTGAGCTACGACGGAGCGGAGAGAGAAAAGATGAAACCCTGGTCCGGATACATACTGGTATAAATGCTTTAATCTATATAGTGCTGGCTCTTTACTGTCGTATTATGATTCTATGCTGAATCTATTTCGGTGTGTGGGAAAATCATTAGTCACGGCATCCTGGAATTTCATTTGAAACGGTGGCAAAACAACTTGGGAGAGAGAGAGAGAGTGAGATGGGAGCTTCCGCTATAACCTATAAGTGTACTCTTGGGGTTTCCCACTACCGAACTTCGGTGCGGTATTATAAGTACGTAACTAATTACATAGGTACGGTTATGTATAAACTATACTTTTGTGGTTCGAAATATTATATCTACAATTGGAAAGTCAAAAATGGTGTATCTACATTTTCGACAAGCTTAAAACGTTTTATCAACGGCTTTGAAAAGGTCAAAACGTTATTTCTTTGCTTTTGAAGAGCTCAAAACTTTAAATGTAGGTACGCCTTTTAATAGTTCAAAAGGCTACATCTACGTTTTTGAAAAGCTCAAAACGCTATTTTAACATTTTTGAAAAGCTCAAAACGCTATTTTAACATTTTTGAAAAGGTCAAAACGTTTTTTACCCTCTTATGAAAAGCTCAAAACGCTATTTTAACACTTTTGAAAGCTTAAAACGTTTTTTCCACCCTTTTGAAAAGCTCAAAACGCTATTTCAACGCTTTTAAAAAGCTCAAAACTTTGTATATACATATTTTAAAAGTTCAAAACGTTATATTTACTACATTTTTGAAAGCGTAAAACATTCCATGTTTTGAAAAGTTCAAAGCGTTATTCCTTCACTTTTGAAGAGCTCAAACCGTTAAAAACCTAAATTTTTAAAAACCTCAAAACGCTATTTCTTCCCTTTTGAAAAGCTCAAAACGCTATTTACTCACTTTTTAAAAGCTCAAAACGCTATTTACTCACTTTTTAAAAGATCAAAACGCTATTTACTCACTTCTGAAGTGCTCAAAACATTAATTATGTAACCTTTTGAAAAACTCAAAACGTCATATCTACACTATCGAAGCATTCACAAAGTACATACATAATATATGCATGGTCTTCAAAAGAGACTCTACCTAAGCAAATAAACCTCTTGAAAGATTATCAAAAATAATGGGTAGTAAAAGCGTAAAAGTAATGTGTATGAGTAAGTAATGGGGATTTTTGATTAGTCACTTGCATTTTTAAAATTTCACGCACAAGCCCACCTCCAACCGAAACTAACCGAACCGAAACGAAAAGGAGACCGCAGTAGATTTTATTTTTTGCATTCCTTATCACTATGGAATTATCTGTGCTAGCCTCCACATGACAACGTAGTTATGCTGATGAACTAAATATTTTTAGCCTTCCTTTCATCAGATTAAAATTTCTCGAGACTTACAGTTAAGATAAGACTAATCAATACAGCATGCGTGACAAGTGTAACGCTTTACTTTTACATTTATATTTATTAGTCATGCTATGTACCTCCATATGTGTGGGTAGGCCAGATGTTTTTCGAATGTAATACAATTTTTATTATTTTTATTATCATCACTTTCACTATCGCTTTATGATTTTTCTAGATTTTATGACCTTTATGACATTGTAAATTAATCAGGGAAACTACAACATGAAAATATATGTTTATTGCAGCCAAGTTACCCAACCTTTTTGTGTACAGATACACGTACCTAATTACTTTCTTTAAACGCTGTTAAGTAATGCATAACGGACAAGGTGATCTTAATTTGATACAACTTGTTACTAAAAATATATAAATGTCTATTTCTATTGCATTTTAATAACAAAATGTATCAAGATGACCGTCAAATTTCACTTTTTAGGTCATTAAAATTAGAACAGGTAGTTTATTAGACAGATTTGAGAGTACTTAATTGTTTTGTGTGGAAAATGTCAATGTTAACTATTAAAAAAGTTGGATTTTTGTCCGTCCTTCTTTCTTCCGTCCACTCGGGCTATTCCTTTATAAATAAACTGGTCAGCTTTCAATTTTTATTCAGTGGCTGTCGAAAGCTGGACAAGGGACGGTGTGCAGTAGTAACATTCATTTAAAGCATCGCAATTCTAGAAAGTAAACCATTGCTGTGCTTTCACTACAATACTAATACAGGTACGTTTCTGTAACAAAAAAATTCTATTCGGATAGACGCCAAACATAATCATTTTTAATTTTGGAAAACATTTGAAAAAAAGACAAATGTAAAAAATCAGAGTGTCATTGAAAGTCGTGATCTTAGAAGCAAAAGGATTAATAAGATAGCAAAACACTTAAGGAGCCGGAGGCGAAGTTGTGATACCAATAGTGAGTGCAAGCGAGAGGCAACAGTTTTTTGATAGAGCTTGTAACTTGCACGCTGTTCGAATAGGTATAAGCTTTCATCGAAGTTCAGACATTTTTGTACGTGTAACGTTACGCTGTAGTTTTGTAAATACGGGATCTTGGTTTTTTAAAAGACCAAGCAGTAAACCTCGTTTTTGACCACGCAAAAGCTGTTTAACAGTATAAATGTAGGTAAAAAAAACTACGATTTGCACAATGCTGGTACCTACATAAAATTGAGTTTTACACTTTCAAAAACATGTAAACAAGATTATTGTCCCGTCAATTATTTGTATAAACGAGTTTTGCGCACACACAAAAACATTTACAGAAGACTTTTGCGTTTTCAAAAACATGTAAACAAGAGTTTTGCACTTTAAAAAACATTTAAAACAAAGTTTTGAATACCCTCAAAAGCATACTTATTTTTGCATCCTTACAAAAATACGTAAATAAGAGTGCTGTGCTTTCAGAAACATGTAAAACAAAAGAGGTTTGGGTTTTCATAAATACGCAAAACAGTGTTTTCCACTTTCAGAAACGTGTAAACAAGAGCTTTCGTTTTTCAAATATTTGTAAAAACGAGTTTTGCTTATATACAAAAACATTTACAAATGACTTTAGCACTTTTAAAAACATGTTTAAAAAAAGAGTTTTGTCCTTTCAACAACATGTAAAACATACATAATTTCGCCCACTCAAAGAACATTTATTTATAGTAATTTTTCCCCCGGTCGAACATACGTAAATTCCGATTTTGTGGTTTTTCGAAACAAACAATCTCTTCAGACACTTAGATACATCTAATACTGTCAACTGTCATCAATATTGCTTTTAAGTATCATCTATTTCTACTGGGTCATCCCACTTAATTCGGCTATGAATTAGTGCGAATCGTAATATAAAATTTTACAATAATTTATTACTGAACTACTGTTACACAATGTAGACTACATACATATACAGATCATTTGACAGTACATGAATAATATTGTTTAATTTAGAAATCGGAAATTTACTCGGTGAGAATGGTCCATCACTACTTCGTGGTTCCGATGCCCTTCTCCTACGAAGAGCCCTGCTTCCCCACCCACCTCAAGAACTACTTCCCCTTCCTGTCCCCCTGGACCACCCACCAGTTGGACAAAATGTATGGAAATGGAACCACTGGGACTGGACAGAGAACTACTAGCGACCAACCACAGCAACCCTCCATCTCCAAACTAGAACAAAGTGTCCATTCCACGCTCAGTCAACTCAGCTTCCCCCAACTCCCCCCAACTTTCCAACTCAACAATCTCCAGTGTCCCACGGTGTCCGTGGAATTCAAGCGAGAGAATGGAGTGACACTCTACTCGATGGCAGTCCCTCTCGGCGCCCACTCAAACCACGTCCAAGTCGAAGATCTCAAGTTGACGATTAAGGACAACGTCATCACCGTCGACGGGATGAAGAAGGAAAAGAAATCCGGAGGATCGTCATCGTCATCGTCATCGTCACAGTCTGGTCTCATCTTTGAAAAATTCACTAAAAAAGTGACGCTCCCACCCAACGTCAACTTAAATAAAGTCAAAGTTCACTTTAGTGCTTCCAAAGGCTGCTTAAGAATTGAGGCTCCTTTAGTTCAACAGACAGCAGCAGACGTGCAACCCCCTTGCTTTAATCACTCGAATATTTCGGGCTTCGGCTTCGGGACCGGTTTGCGTTTGGACAAGCCAAGTCACCACATTGAGATCGAGAAGTTGAATTCAAAGGTGAACGAGCGATCAGTGTAAATAATTTCATGAAAGGTTTTAATGTTTAACCGGTAGGTAGTTTTTTTTAAAACCAAAACAACATTCAACGTTCAAGATAAAAAAAACACTGAAAATGCATGCATTTATAATTAAGCAAATTACATCAAAGATCATATTTGGCTTTCCTTACAACTGGAAATATGTACAATTTATAAAATGAATGAGGCTAAACTTTAAACTTGTGCGTATGTGAATAAATATGACTAAAACTTGTAATTTGAAGCTATTTTTGCTGTTTTATTTTGTGGTAGATATTTTGTTTCATGTTTTTGGTTTTATTCGTCATTCATAATCTGTTTTGTTTAATTTACAATAGTATAGGTTGCAGGTACAGAAGAATGGTTTAGTTACAGTTATTAGATAAAATTACTTATAAAATGACAGTTGGCAGTGACAGCTGAAGTTAAAGAGAGGCATAAAATTATCAAAACAGCAATATTATTGTGCAATCTTTTATAAACTTGTATTATTTGATTATTTTCAATATTTTCATTCTGTTGAAGGTACATTAAAACATTCATCGATATTGGACTGGAACTTCCATATCCCGCTTGTAAACTTGGCTTGTATTAGTATTGACTGGGACTGGAGTGGGTGGCCAGGGTGTTGTTTGGGAGAACGTCGTGGATTTGGAAGATTTTTGGTTTTGATTTTGAGAAAATGGAGCTTCAATCCTGAGATTTCCATCTGACGTCAAGGTCGTTTTGACTTGCTTTGGGTCGACGTGGGAAGGAAGTGTGAATTTCTTTTTGAATTCCTGACAGACGCGTGCAGTGGTGGAGCCGCTGTCGTACTCGTTCTTATTTGCTTTCTTGGACTTGGCTGCGATCGTCATGACATTTTTCTTGAGACTGATTTTAAGATCTTCAGGAGTAATGTTGCCACCCAGAGGGATGTTCACCACGTATTTACTTGGGTCTGTATTGTTTGAATTTGAATTATTGCTCGAGTTTGCAACTGGATAGGGAGATGAAGGGTGATGAATGAAGCCGATGGTGTCCGTTGGAGCTGCATTTTGGTTATTTATTGAATTATTTTGTGTTGGAAATCCATTGCGGAGGGGAGTTTTGAAGAAATTGTCGATTTCACCTTGGAAATAAGCACCATGGTCGTTGGGCTGTTGCTGGCGTTGATTTGGGTCAATGGTGTAATCACGGGTCAACTCTCGCTCCTCGCGAAGAACTAAAGGTACAAACGAAATTAACAAATTAATAATAATATTGCCAACAAATTGTCCAGTTCATGTAGATTAGAAAGTCTAAGGACTTAGTAGGCATTAATCAAAACAAAACAAAATTATTATAAAAGGAAAAACAGATTTAAAAACTGAATTTACCTGTAGTATTTTTGTTTCCCATTTTAACTAAACAAATATTATTCTTTTTAATAAACCTCCCTTGCTAAAAGTAGACACTAGCTCACAATTATTACTCACAGTAACATGCACTTTAAACTACGTATGAAAAATATTTTCTCGTTTTAGCTGACGTTTTATCTACGACGCTAGGAAGAGACTAAACAGGGAAATAGGAAGAAGAAATCAAGAATAAAATTTGCACAGTTAAAAGTTTGCAGATCATTTGCTATTTTGCTAGAATCAGTAGGTACGTTCCTACTGTAGTGCAGTGTAGTAGCTCATCGTCATCTTGCCTCGTCTCATCCTCAGTTTTTCCTTGAAGCTCAAGACTATTGCCAAAATTTTGTGATTGCAAAAATATCCTGTAGATACCTACCTATATCAAATCCTGGAATGGAATCTGTACATAGCATTTACCTACATACAAAGATAGGTAGCTACGTTACAATCTTTATTATCACTGCCCACACCAAATATGTATGGAAGAACATTATTATTATTATTACTATCAACCCACATACGGTGTGTCATGTGTGGGCGTTGAAGCGCTAAAGACACTGAACACACATTCTCAAGGCATGCCGTGGAAGCTGAGCTGTGCTGTGTCTGCAGTGCAATTTTTATTCGCTTGTTCAGGTTCAGGTGACTCACACTTTATTTATTTATATATAATGAAATGATGATGTACTACATATGCATGGTAACACAGTTGGAAAAAATCCTTGAATAATTTCATTTTTGTTTTTGTTTATTTACACTTACATTTTTATTTTGATTCTCACAGAGTGTAAGTAGGTACCTACAGACAAATAAGTGCCAAATTGGACAGACGAGGTGATCAACACCATCACATGGAATGTACTGTAAAGTATACTGCGTGGGCTCAATTTGCTTCTCAGACTGTGCTACCTGTGATGTCCCAGGAACGTATTTACTTTTAATTTCGGAAAGCTTAATAATTTGTGTCGAGTTACTAGGCTAAAGAAATGTTAAGTGGATCTGTAATTGTATGTAATTATGGAGTTTTAAGAAACCAGGGCGTCGTCACGTATGCCTGCGCTGGAAAGGTCACACCACCATTAGTCCCGTGCTATATGATAAGTAAAACTTGAAGCTATGGATCAGCAGCAGCGGGATGATTTGGCATTGGAGCTTACCCGGGTAAAAAAATTGTCTCATGCTTTAAATGTTAGTAGGCCGAGGCACGTACGCTGTAGCAGATGGATGCATGGATGGTTTAATTATATGTGGTGATGCCATATGCGTCTCATTATGTAGCTCCTGTCTACTATCTCCGACTGAACTGACTTTTAAAAGGGGATTGTGCCTGACAGCCGTGCATTAACAATTCAGACTTCAGTCCTAGAGCACCGCACCGGTAGACCTTGAGCCTTCTTCAGCTACGATTTGATTGACAGACTATTGTGAACGTGACAGGACAGTAACTAGGAACTAAAGGACTAATTTAAATTAAAGGTAAATAATACACGGCAAAAATTAAAAGTTAGTTTGTGATTGTGATTGTAAAAAAATAATTAACTGATTTCGTGTTTTGATATTTCCATTTTTATTTTGTTTTAGATGTTGTGCAGCCGGCCTGAGTCACAAATCGTGAGCCCCGTGAGCCCAATTAAAAGCCAAGGCTTACTAGACTTTGACATGTACCCTTGGCGTCATAATCGAGGTCTACCCAGACACCCTTTTCTGGACCATTCCCTGCCCTTAAGCAAGATGGACCTGGACGAAAGGATGAAATACATGGAGCAGCAATTCCTTCAGCTTCACCAGTGGATGGACTCTGTCTGGCGGGATTTTGGACTCGAAATGGACAATGAAGTCCGAAATTTCCATAAGAACCGCTGGGGTCTGAATAGCAGTCAGAATCACATCAATTTGAACTACAGCCCCTTGACCCCTTTGGCCTTTAACGACTCGATGCGCCCTGAAATAGTGGAAAGTGAGGAGGGCCGTGGGAGGATCTACAGATTGAAAATCCATGTGGGTGAGAATTTCCCCCCTGAAAGCATTACCGTGAAAGTGAGTTTAAAGAACCGAGTGCTGACGATCGAAGCCAAGACAGAGAATAAGACAGAAGTGTCCGAAGATGGCTACGTCCACAACTCCTCCACTTCCAGAGTTTATAGGGAAGTCAAGAAACAGTTTACTCTACCGCAGGATCTCGACTTGACAGAAATTACGTCCATTATGGGACCGGATGGAGTTTTGACTGTTGAAGCCCCGTTGCCGGAGCCGAAGCCGAAGCCACAGCGGGAACATGCGGTGGAGATACCAGTGGAAGTGAATCCGGCTAAAATTACTGAGATTCCCATTAATTTAGAGTAGAGTTTACTATCATTGCGTAGTTAATTTAAAACGAATTTAATTATTCCTTTGACTTTTGACTGTGTATATCAAAACTATGTACCTATTATTGCCTACCTAAATGATCGTTGAAGACTGCAGGTAAAATTGCTGAAGTTAGATTTAAGAGTTATTTAATTCCTATGAATAATTACATTTAAAATATCTACAAGTCTGTTTGCTATGAAATGTTTTCGTGCTGCTAGAATTGTACAGCACAAAAGCACACATTCAATATTTGATTCACTACGTTTTATTACTAGAAAGTGTTATGTATGCTATGTATAGTTATGCATATACTAGCATTTACTTGCATTATATGCGTTCAATGAACGGCACTCTATTGTACTTGTACAAAACGCGTATGCGTTCGATGTCAATCTGTTCTTTCATTCGCTGGTACAAGTGATTTTAATTAAGTTGCTGTTTAATTCTTCACTTGTTATGCCATTTTATTTATCTATTGAGAATAGCAAATAAATGCCAAGTTTATTTTTCACCATTTCTACTTTCTAGTTATTTTATTTGCCCTTTTGCATACTTTATCCTGGAGTTGACAATGGTTATTTATTATTATCACACACAGTTATAGGTCCATGATTTATTGTTAGTACAGCAGGCAGACATCCAGCTACACGCATAATTGGAAGATTGCCGGTCACGTACTCGAAAGCTACCTGCTCGAACGCCACGTACTCGAAATCACGTACTCGAATCCATGTACTCGAAACCACAAACTCGAACCACAAGCTCGAATCTATATACTCGAAACCACAAACTCGAACCACAAACTCGAATCCATGTACTCGAAACCACAAACTCGAACC
>JAQFZC010002816.1:0-21222 GCA_034695205.1 Dicyrtoma fusca
TGTATTTCTTGGCTATGTATACCTAACCGTGTCCCGGATGAAAACCAGTATTTATATTGATTCCTTTTGACACATTATTAAAATACATTACTACTACTACTACTACAAGTAATACATAGTAAAGGAACTCAGATGCAGCATGACGGTTGTTTATCACGGTATCTAGTAAGAAACGTATCGAAAGCGTTAGTTAGAACATTAAAATTTTAATTTTCAGAAGAATAAAAATTAATTCAAATAGTGTCGGAAGGAAATTCCGAAATTGTTGCACAGAAACAGAGCGAAAAACATTAATAACGTAAAATAATTAGAAGTCTAAAAGATTTAAAAGCCGCAGAGGATGATCCAGTTATTGTAATATGCAAGGATTATGCATTAATTCATGGAATTAGGTACAAGATTTTATTGAAGATTTTCGAATTACCGTCGAGATTAGTTGTACTGTAGAAGCTAAGTGCCGATGTGTTACGATTGACACACAATGACCTAACAGCAGGTCATGGTGGATTTATAAGAACTTATCAGTTGACCCGAAGACGGTATTATTGGGATAAAATAAATAAGGACATTTTAAAGTACGTACAAGCATGCGAGGAATGTTATAAGCAAAACCTTTGAAATGCGAACCCAGTAGGTAAGCGATTTAGTTATCCTACATTGAAGAGAGTTTGGGAAAAAATTTCAGGAGATTATATTAGTCGAATAGAGACATTGAAAGTAGGAAATACATATGCTTTAGTAGTAATGATAATACGTCCAGATGTATGTTTGTAAAACCATCACCATCAGCAACCGCTCCAGATTCAGTAAGCATTTTGTAGAAGATATTTTATCAAGTTGTTTTTGCACCATAAATTGTGACAGATGGAGAAACACATTTTACTGGTTCAGTATTTCAAGATTTTATAAAAACAAATAATTTGAAACATATAATAGTACTAGGTATGTCACCACAGAGTTATGGAGTAGTAGAAAGAGCCAATAGCGATATTAAAACCACGATGAGGAAATATTTAGAGGTTAAGAAAGATCAGTGGGATAGTTTGTGTGACCAAGTAACTTTTAAGCGTGATAATCAGATCCATAAAAGTTTAAGTGCGAGTCTATTTTTATTATTTTATAACCGAGAAACAATAATAAGAGCAGATATTAATAACACTAGTAGTTCAAAAGGATACAATAGACGATCCAGAAGAAACTAAAAATCAACATCATACAGATCTTGAAAAAACCGTCAAATTAATCGAAAAACATCAAAAACAGAGAAATATATGAGCCAACCAAGAAAGAGCCGTACACTCACAGCAAGTTGAAGATTATGTTTTGATGAAGACGAACCAAGAAGGTTTCCAGTCAAGGTGGAGCAATCCATTTAGAATAATAGTTATTCGGACAGTGTGAATTAAAATTACAAAGTGGAGATGATAAAGTTACAAAGCCTATTAGAAGTGCAAATATTAAAAATATTAAAAGACGGAATCGTGCAGAACCGTGGTGTAGTGATTTTTGTTATTTAGGAGGGGACAAACTAAAGGAAGCGTGTATTTTGCCAAAAGAAAAAGAGAATAAAACATCTAGTAGTAAAAACAGGACAACGCGTCATGAACCTAGTCCTTCAGACTCTACTAAGCTGTCCACATAATCAATTCAAGGGCAAGATTCAAGAACAACATCAGCAGAGGTTTTACCAGAAAAGGGACCGAAAGGTGAAAGAACAAAGAATTTATGACAACAGCAAACGGAGGTAGATACAAATAATCGGTTGAGTGGTGTAAATGGGGACAGGCCATTTTCACAAGCACCTTTAACAGCAAGTTAAAGTAAATGTTAGACAAGAGTTAAGGGACAGTATAATTAGTGTAATTAGAACGGAAAATCGTAATAGTAATAGAAAAGTTTTTTAGAGGAAGTTCAGAGGATGATGTTACAGATCTAACGCGAAATAGGGAAGTTATTGAATTAAGCAGCCCTAGGGAAAACCCAATTAATTATTTTCCTGAAGGTAATCCAGTCAGTGACAGTACCAAACCAAAGGTAGTAGAGAAAAGTACTGTTAAAAGTCCTCAAAGAGAAGTCAGAACCAAAGTGAGGAAAGAACAAAAAGTGTCGATAAGTTACAAGAACGAATAATACAAAGTAAATGTTTGAATTGTTACCCAAAGAAAGTAGAGATAGATAGAGAAATTTGATCATTATAGAGTCAGTTACGAAAGAATCATATGTTGCAGCAGATTATTGCAAATAGTACTGCAAAGCAGAGGATAAATAGTAGGAAGTATAGAAAGATGGATGCATTCAAAAAGGAAAAAGAGGACGAGAAAGTACAATTAGTGGACGAGAAAAAAGAAAGAATAAAGACAACGAAGATTGTAAAACAAACTTATCCGAGTTCAATCAGAAATATAAAGTACGTATTGCAAATAGTAAGAAATTCAATAAATTAAATAAAAAAGAAAACTAAATACGTAAAAAATGTAAATACGGAAAAAGAAAATAATGTACTTGACTTGTAAACGTGATTGATGAAAAAGAAAAGAAAAACAACGAAAAAGAAAACGACATAAGAGTCAAAGTAAAGAAAGGTCATGCCATTGTCTAAGGCGAATTGCACGTCCGCATTGGAAATTTAAATCAACAAACAAGCAGAAGAAAGTTATAGAAACCGCCATCTCTAGATGACCTGAAGGAGTTTACAGCATTGAAAGTGCAGCTGCGAGTCGAATAAACGTCTCGGAGAAGACAGAAGGCAAAATTTGTTCGAGGAAGGCAGCCATCTTACGTAAGGACATGCGGTGCCGGGCCCAACGACAGTGAAACGTTCTAGAAGGAAGAAGTGCGTAGTACCAATTCGTATGTAAAAGTCTTAGTAACCCGTAAGTATCTTTTGTTCATTTCGTATGAGTGTCAAATGCGAAGGGGAGCGAGACGTAAGTCTAGAATAAAACCAAATAGAAATCCGAGTAAAATTCGAGAGTTGTTTGATTTCAAATACAAGTTAAAAGTCAAATTTGAATCATAATTTGAGAAGCGGATTCGTCACAAGTAAGTACTGTCATGGCTGTCTGGACAGACTATTATTATTATTAATATTAGGTTGCTTTCATCATTGTAATTATAAGTTGGATATTGTTGGTCGATCACCTGCTTATTGTTTATTGTACAGTGGTAGATTTGGTGACTTAAAAATCTACCGATTAATCAGGTTTTGATTCTTGAGTCTTGTGCATCTCTTTGAGTTTCTCTCAGAAAAAAGCGCTACTTGTTTTACTGCATTAAATTATAAATCATTCATTGTGTTTAATACCAATCTGATTACAAGGCTACCTGGTCTTTTCCGATCCTCCTCTCACTTTTTTTTCGTTATTTGGCTATTTTACTGCCGCATTTAAAAAGTAAAAAAAACAAAATGCAGTCAAGAAGACCGTGCCACTCTGTAAGATTTTCCTGTTGCTTCAGCTCTTGTTCTGTTTACTGGTCTTTGCTGCCATTTTGTCATTGTCACTTTCCCAGGTATTTATTATTTATTGTGTTTTTTTACTGGTGTTTGACTGTCACTGACTGCATTTGACTGTCATTCACTATTTTGACTATCCCGAGGGATTTGTCGAGATTTGGCTTTGATTTGGCTAATGTTTGGCATTACTTTGTTGCAATCATTTTTTTTCGTGTTCGGCATTGTACATTTTGAATTGAGGGAATTTTTGTTTGCTATTCTATTTATTTGTATTTTTACCACACGGATTTTATTTTGGATTGCTGGTTTTATGTAATGGTGGCGCTTGTTTGTGTCATATTTGTTTTTATCTCTTAATCTTTGGTTGAGCTTGTCACTTAGCAACCGTCTTATTATTTTATTTCTTTTATTATTTGATTATTCACGTTTTTAATTACTGATCACATTCGGAAGTTATGTAGGCTTAATGATTAAATTTAAAATCACTAAATAAATAAATTCATTGATTATATTCGAATTCACTGATTACCCAAAGTCATTGAACAATTGAATTCACTGATTACATTTGAATTCACTTATTAAGTGGTTTCACTACTTAAATTAATGTCACTAAATAATTTAATTTTACTAGCTACACTGAATTCACTGATTAATCGAATTCACTACTACAATTGAACTCACTGATTAAGTGGTTTCACTAACTAAATTAAATTCACTAAATAAATTGAATTCACTGGCTACACTGAATTCACTGATTAATCGAATTCACTACTACAATTGGTTTCACTGATTAATCGAATTCACTACTACGATTGGTTTCACTGATTAATCGAATTGACTAATTAAATTGAATTTACTGGTTATTCGAATTCACTAAATAAATAGAATTCACTGACTACACAACGCTACTACTTAAAGTGAATTCACTGGTTATTCGAATTCAATAAATAAGTAGAATTCAGTGATTACGTGACATCACTGATTAAAGTGAATTTACTAATTAATTTTGGTCAACACCTTTGTACTTGCTGTTTTAACTATATTCTTATATTTGTTGTTATAGCAACGACTGGGTCTTATCATTTTTGTGTTTTGGCGGTAAAGCAACGACTACAACTTTTCTATTTTGACTGGAGCTATTAATGATCAAAGATGAGCAATTTAATTTAATAATTGATTAAATAGATTAATTATATTCATTAATTGATTAAATTCACTGAATAATTAAATTCAAGGAACAAATCATTTCAGTGAATAACTACATTCAGTAATAATTTAACTTCGTCGATTAATTAAATTTACCATATTATTGAGTTCACTGAACGGAAGAATTCGCTGAGTGATTAAAGTCACTGAGGAATTGTAGTCACTGATGAATTGATTTCACTGAGGGATTGTAGTCACTGATGAATTAAATTCACTGTTTAAGTGAATTCAAAGATGAATTGAATTCAGATTGATTCAATTCACTGAATTATTGAATCCACTGATTAATGGAGTTCACTGAATAATTGAATTCACTGACTAATTGGGTTCACAAGTTAATTAAGTTAATTATTTAAATCATTTCAATAAAATA
The DNA here is from genome assembly GCA_034695205.1 of Dicyrtoma fusca. Taxonomy (NCBI): domain Eukaryota; kingdom Metazoa; phylum Arthropoda; class Collembola; order Symphypleona; family Dicyrtomidae; genus Dicyrtoma; species Dicyrtoma fusca. Next base: position 5,034 of record JAQFZC010002816.1, read on the forward strand.
ACTAAATTTATTAACTAAATTAAATCAAATTAGACCCGTTTTTGCGGAGGGCCGTTTAGGTTGCTACGTACCAACCACGCCTGTTACTATTTTGACTATATTTTCATATTTGTTGTTATAGCAACGGCATGAAGTTTTACTTGTAAAGAAGTTGTACTTAGCTACTCGCCATTTTGTTCTGGCATTATGACTTACTTACTGTTAATTTTTAAGTTTTAGTTATTTGGCTCCAGCTACTCGCAAAATTTTCTTAATTTCCTAATACTTAATGTTCTTGCAGTTAGTCACCGTGGTCCTACACCTTTCACTAAGCTTATAGAGTGCACCATATTATACATTTCTGGTGTTCCTGCTTTAACTATACCACTGGGTATTTGTTGAAGCATGGCTTCATTTATTCCTAGTATAGTCTTACTAACTTTCTTTCTGGCTTTGTTCCTACGGGAGCCGAGACTAACAATAGAAGGTTTGCTCAATTGATTTACTGCGGTTGTGAATTATACAATTGTTCTGGATTTTATTCCGTGTCATGTTAGTCGCAGAGGTGAAGACTCGGCGTGACTTATTAATTGTCATGCCAGTAATTTTCTTATGTCAGGTACTCACAGAGGTACATCACTTATACTTAGTATAAGACTAAGTGGTGATGCAATGCCAGTTGTGCCTACAAAGGTTAGTGCAAATGAATACAGTTAAAATTGCTGCCCCTGCGCTCGGTCATACCATGGAGACTAAAGACTTTAAATACGTTCAATATTTAAAGTTTAGTCAGTCGTCGTGCGAGACCACATAAAAGGCTCACAAGTTGAGACATAAGAAGTTCGAGCAAGGACTTCAAGCAATTCCTACTCTTATCGTTCACATACGGGGTACGGATCATGTCAAATTGGCATGTCTCTTCAGGTTTGTAAGTTATACAAACAAGCGTGCCCGGATATGAGACTGGTTCACGAAAATAGCCCTTATTTATCCCACTGGTGGATAAACCGTGGAGCCCTCCAATTTCGTTTTACGAGGTTTGATGGTAGTGATAAGTACACGGAGCATTGTACAGCCTAGCAGTACAGTAGTTAGTTATTAATTTTAACCAGTATGGTTTACTTTATTTTACATTTTACAAAACAAGCCGAATCGTTGGTTTTAGTAACGAACATAATTGGTTCTAAACCTTCGGTATGCAAAACTGATTGTAGAGTTGCTTTACCAGCCTTTGCGGCTTTGCTTACGCGTATATTTCTAATTACATTCTGCATAAATAACTTTTCTTAGTTATTTAGACAGCTTCTGATGCACTGTAGCTGCATACTGTTTTGAAATTGCTTACGCTGACGCTGTGAAATGTCCTAATAATTATAATTTGGTAATTGAATCATTGTTTTGTCCTATTTATTTTAGGATTTTATTAGTTTTTTTGCTGTAAACGGTCTAACAAGTTTTGCTGGAAACTGTACTCAATTGCTATCCTGTCTAATACTATATTTTGTTTTTGTTTCTTGATATTTGAGACCATTTGGTTCTAGTTTTACGGCCTAAGTTTGCTTGCTGTCTTATTAGTTTGTAATTATTGCATGCTGGCATACATGAAAGAGAGCTAATGGGATTCAGTTTGATTGTGTTGTCGAAAAATTCGTATTCTGGCCCACTGCTATGCTTTGCTTCTGGGATTTTTCTGCCCCAGGACCGGTTGAAAACAGGACATTACATGTCGCTGTATGTTCATAGCTATCCGGCATGACTAGGAACAACGCAGTCTTACTACTACCTCAGCTGATACTAACCCCGATTCCTTGACGCCATCTTATTTTCCCCGGATCCCAAATGGAGTGATGTCATGGCTGTCTGGACAGAGCATTATTATTATTAATATTAGTTTGCTTTCATCGTTGTAATTATTATGTGGATTGATTGGTCAATCACCCGCCTATTAATTATTGTACAGCGGTAGATTTGGTGACTTCCAAATCTACCGATCAATCGGGTTTCGATTCTTAAGTCGTGTGCATCTCTTTGATTTTCTTTTAAAATAAAGCGCTACTTGTTTTACAGCATTATATTATCAATTAGCCATTGTGTTTAATACCAATCTGATTACAGTACTATTATTATCATAATTTTAATTTAGTTTTAAGAAAATACATAGGTATAATACATAGTAGAATTAACGACCCCATTTTGAACATGTGGAAGTAGAAGCAGTAGAGTTTATATATCAGAATTTTAGAAATAAATGCAAGTTAATAATTTAGCATTTTCAAAATAATAGTCAATATACCTAGTAAAAATACATTTATTAAAAAGAATTTATGAAATATTGTGTCACAAAATCAAACAAACGAAACTGAGACAGAAATGTTTTTCATTAGCATTTCAAACAGAACAGAAATTTGTTTTTTAAAGCCATGATGCAGTTTATTAAATTCAGTTAGGAACTAATCAGAAATACATACGAGTAATAAGAAAAATCTAAGAGAAAAACTCTCTTCCCACGGCCAAAACCCTTAAATCCTGAATGTCCTACACTTTTGTAGGTACTTGTGCAATCAGAATATAGAAAGTATAACGAACAAACAAACGTAATAACTACTGCCACAGGATATTTAAATTCTAGTCACTGCATATTTAAATCGAGGCAAACAAAGAAGACGAAGTCAATATAGTAAGCTACATACCACACAGCACACCAGGATGCAATGAACAATAATGGATTTGGTAAGTCTTCGTATCCTAAGTCTTGACTTCTTCACTAAATAAACTTGAACAATCTTTGAAAAATCTTGAAAAAATTCATAGACTGGAACCGCAGTCAGGTAAACGCCACGGTAACGGTATGTACTTGAGTCCAACAATGTTACAGATGAGCCCAAACGACCGTGACTTTCTAAGCCGTCAGGAACCTAGCAGCGTTACAGCTGGGTTGAACCACTCAACCGTGTCTTTTCGGTAGCCAACAACCTGTTGAGAAGTTAGTAGCAAAACCTCATAGCTCTGACCTTCCAGCTCGGCAGTCTGGACAGGAGTACGAAGCAGAGATAGAGTAAGCAGAGTATTACGGTAGTACAATAAAGTTTGCATAAGTGAGATTGCGAAGAAGTTGACAACGGAGAAGTCCGTTGGGATGTGTGTAAGAAGCACGACAGTCTGAGCATTCGTGTTCAGATGGGAAGTTGGCAGCAGAGAAGAAGATGGTGAGCGAAATAGCGTGTGAGCAAACTCTTGGAAATTTGAATATTTGGAAATTTCAATAAAAGTCTGGCGAGACATTTTGTGAACAGAAACTTTTGAGATCTGTGTTTCAATCGTGAACTTTAATTAGTCATCGTTTAAGTCAGAATATTTAAAAGTGAGAATTTAGTTGAATAGAGAATTAGTGAGTTGGCAAAGTTCCATCCGGTTAGCCCTTAGGGGACTACCTCAAATCATGGCCAAAAGCGAGTGCATAATTAAGTCAAGTCCTATCCCATCTCAATCCCAGTTAATCGCCAAAGTAGTTAATTAAGTAATTAAGTCAGTCATTGGAAAGATCATACAGAAGTCTGAGAACATCATTTCAGTTTAGCATTGTGGCTAAAACGACGAGTGTTTTAGTAAGAAAGCACTACAACGTAGCGAACTGTTAGGTCACCAATGATAAATGTTCGGTGGAATTCAGATTTCGAATCAAAAACTGTGCACAGCAATATGCAAGAATAATATTGGCGGTGTAGTCAGTAGTTTTGTCGGTAATAAAAATGACCGGTTTCGGATTTGCATTTATTCTTCTTCAGACTGTTCAAAATAATTAAATACAGTTGAATTGATTAGTGTACATATAAAGTCAAAATAAAACATTACGCTTATGCAGTGTGTACTACTTAAATCTCTAACACAGTTAAACGTTAAAATTATAAAATGTGTGTTGATAGCTGCTTAGTGATTTGAAATTAAAATAGTTAGTAGGTAGGTAGGCAGGTATGTAGGTAGGTAGGTAAGCGACCGTAGTTTTAACATTCATTTGGTACTATTGGTAGTAATGACAGTTAACTAATGCATTCTAGTTTTAAGCAAAATTAAAATCAAAAATGAAAAATGATCAAGATTACAAGCTACTTACTTTTTATACCGTGAGTGTCCGTGATTAAATAAAAATTAATTAAAAATGAACAGAACAAATGCAGAACTGATATAAACTGTTAGTTGTAAGTTGTTGTTCTTGCACTTTTGTATCGGAACTGAGCTGGCTGTAGCTGATCCAAGGTTGAAATTGATGTAAAAATATTTATGTAGGTAACTATTTAAAGTAATATTGTGTAGCACAGTGTACATTGCTTGCTGTAAATATTTATCATTACTGTTTCAGTATACATGTGCATTTCATACTAACTTATTTATTAGTATACCTATAGAAAAAACTACCTTTGCCTTTTAACTCTAACATCTGTGTAAGACTAATCTGCTTGTCAATAATTTAAATATTCCGTTATTTGAATGCTTTACTTATTTTAACTGCTGTACATGTTTTAGTATTGGTCTAGCACAGAACAAAAGTATAAAATATATATTACGCTGCCAGCTGTTACTGTTATTGTAAACTATGTTGGGACTGACGGATTAGTGTTGTTAACTCTGGGGCCACTGTTCATCCATTCTTGTAAATTGTTTCTTGTCAGTGTTTCTTTGTTAATGTTGTTAACGGTCGGGGTCATCGTATTATACTGGATAATTTTGGGTTTATGTTGCTGTCGACTGTGTTGATGGCAAGCTAACTGGGAATTAGTATTCGATGCTGTACTTTTTATTGTAGGAATTCTTTTATGAATCTCTTTCTTTTTAAATTTAATTTCCTGATTTTTGTGTTGACTGTGCTGGCAGTGTTAATGCTTAGAAGACTGATTATTTGTCGCACTCTTTTCTGTTATTAGTTTTTCGTTAGTGATGATAATAAGATTTTGCACTGTTTCTAGCGAATCAAATGTGATGCAGTCGTTTCTGATTTTGTTAAGCACAGCTATAGCATAGAAGGAAATTGGAGTTGGCGGTGGTTCTGTGAATTGACTGTACCTACCTACCTACCTACTAACTATTTTAATTTTAAATCACTAAGCAGCTATCAACACTCATTTTATAATTTTAACGTTTAACTGTGTTAGAGATTTAAGTAGTACACACTGCATAAGCGTAATGTTTTATTTTGACTTTATATGTACACTAATCAATTCAACTGTATTTACTTATTTTGAACAGTCTGAAGAAGAATAAATGCAAATCCGAAACCGGTCATTTTTATTACTGACAAAACTACTGACTACACCGCCAATATTATTCTTGCATATTGCTGTGCACAGTTTTTGATTCGAAATCTGAATTCCACCGAACATTTATCATTGGTGACCTAACAGTTCGCTAACTTGTTACTCAGCACACTTTCACCTCTAACTTTTATCCAAGAAACGTTTTCTAGAATTTTATTTTTTACATTTTTGGGTAATTGCCTTCCGCAGCCTTCACATACAAATCGAATTCTAGTTTATTAGGAAAGAAACAAAAACATACCTATTTCGACCTATTTCGCATTTTGTGTCTATTAACTCAGAGGGTTCGGTAGATGCTATGGTTTCCCCTGCAACTAAATTTCTGAATGAGCAATGTGATTAATAAATATAATGATTTACTGAAACATAGTAGCCTTATCGCTCATTTGCATTGAATGCAATTATGAATTAATTACAATATTTAGCCCAAAACCGCAATTTAGCATAAGATCAGCACAGAGTTAAATAACGATACTTTTACACAGCACGAACATGGTTTCAATTCGTATACGCATACAATAAACCAAAAGAATTTCATTATACTACGAGCAAATAGTATAGTATAGTGTGTGCGAGAGTGTGTTTCCTCGAGTGTATACGAGAGTGTTTGAGAAAGAGTGCATTTCCTAGAATGTACATATACGAGAGTGTATGTGCTCTTGTGGACTGAAAGTATGTAGGTTATCCCGTGGACTGGTCCACAAGCAACCACGCTTGTGGACCAGTCCACAGGCGAAAAGGACTGAAACCATCGTAGGCTACGACATAATATACTAACCATATAATGATTATACTAGGTCCACCTAGGAAGGAAGCAAACAGGAGAAACAATTAATTTCAATTACAGTGCTCTTTGTATTATTATGATCCTCCTCCTCTCCCCAACCAATCACTATCAATATATTAAGGCTATAAAGCAATTACATATACTTCTAACGTCATATGTTATGTACACTAAAGTCTGCTTTTGTTTTTACCTGTCCTGAAGGATTGATCAGGCTTCAGTGCTTCAAAAAAAGTATGCAGTAAACATGGAAAAAATAAATTGGTTTTGTCCCCCAGCCTTACGAATTATTTAAAAAATAAATATTTTAACATTTTCTTTCTTATTGTAATTTACAGATAGAAAAGATATTAAGTCTTATCTTGGCTTTACTAGCGACTTTGAAACTAATAAAACCATTAGTTCATAAATACATACTCATGAAATCACTGACCATTGATAAGTTAACAATTATTGCTAAAATTGGTAATGAATTAAGGTCCAGCGAAAAATAAAAGTGTTAAGTAATTGTGGCCTTTTAGAGCATCGGATGTATTGTTAAGCCAAAAAAGGCTACGCATGTTAACAAAAGGTAATAGATCATGTACATCAAATGGGTGACCTGACAAAACTAATAGAGGAGACATATTATTACTAGTTGTAGTGGGTCAAGTTGGCGGTTGACGGCAGCCTAATTTACGCGCTTATGTAAATAACATTTACCGGACGAAAAATCAAGACCAAATAGGAAGTACTTACAGATCTAGCAGTTTTTAACAGAGAAGCGAAAACCAGCTGAAAACCACAGAATAAATTGCAAAAAACAAGCTATTTTTTGTAAAACAAATGTGAATTTTAAAAACTAGAAATAAGTCAAAAGTGGATTAAAGTACTGCTCAGAAAAAATAGGAGACAGCTGAAGTGACTGGCAGGGTACGGAAAGAGGAAAACATCTCAAGAAAGGACTATTTTTACAACTCAGACTGTACTTTTACGCTAGCAGCCAATAAAAAAAGAGAGGGAAGTAGAAAAGAAACGGATTAAACTCAGCTGAAATCAAAATGTTGCAGTGTACAAGAAATACGCTTAGACCGACAGAGGAACTGATTCGTACATAGATTTGGCAAATCAAAGGCGAGAGTCTGTGCCGGGCACGCATTGAGGCAAGTTTTTTATAAAATAAAAATATGAATGACATGTTAAAAAGAATAAAAGAATAGCATTTTTAATTAACTCATACCACAAGTACGGCTACTGTTGTTTTGTTTTGTTCTGTATGTCGACACAATTAACGGACAAGACCAGATGACAATAGAGAGAACACCGACGAAAAGTGAAGGAAAAAAAGAGCAGAAAAGGAGAAGAAAGTGACGAGGATGAAGTTAGCAAGAAACTAAGGACAACAGACGGTGAAATGGACGGAGGAATGAATGGCCTTGTAGAAGAAATCAGAAAATTGGTAGAGAAACATTCACCACAGATCAACTCGAACATGGACGCTGGTTTTGAGATGGCAAGGAAGGAGAGGAAGACCGTTATAGAAATGATGGTTGAAATAATGAAAACCTCTGAAAAACATGAAGAAGACAAAGAAGTTGAAGACGCAGAACGAGTTCCTAGCCGCGGAACTACAGAAGAGTGGAGAAACTGGCGATAGATTAATGAACATGTACAGAAGGCATAACGTCGTTATTTCGGCAATCAAAAATGAAGAGAATGAAACTTCAGGGAGACCTAAGGAAGAGGTATAGAGAATTTTGACTGATAGCATGGTCAAGTGGGAGTTGGATTCAGTAAGAGAAATTGGATAAAAGGGCAACGGCAAACAACAAAGAATATTAGTCTGCATCATGAAAACACGCGACAGATAGCAAGTCCTAAAAGCCAAGAAAGTACTGAAGAACGGGTAGGAAGCAGAATATTTATAAACCTGGATCTGTCGAGAGAAAAAGTCACCAAGGGATTTGAGCAGAGAAGAGAAAGAAAAAACGAAATGGACCAGAAAAGGGAAGAAAAATCCAGAAATCGGGTAAAGGAAGAAAAAAAGGAACCATGACAGAATAAAAGCTAAGATAAAGGTCGGCCCATACAACAGGTTTTAGAAGAAAATGCAAATATTTTTTGCCTAACGAAGACCTTGGCATCTGGAGTTAAACCTATAAATATTCAAATTTTAACATCTGACTACCTAATGATGACGGTTTTAGCGGCAGGTACCGTGGGAAGAAGTCAAGAAATTTTATTCGGGTACAAGATGAATGTAAGTAATATATGCAAGATCACTAGTCACGACAGATTCCAAATCACAGTAAGTATAAAGGAGAACTCAAGAATTAAGAAAATTTGCTTTGTGTACGTGCCACCGGCTCAAGAGTATAACCAAGAGATAGACAGTATAGTAACGGAAGTCATTGGAACAAACGGGAGCAGAACGATAATCATGGGAGATTTAAATGCCAGAATAGGAAGTTCCAAAAACCGGAACAAAAACCGCACAGCTAAACTATTAAACTTCACACAAAAACGAGAAACAAAAGATGACTCAAGCCACAAGAGGAATCTACTAAAAGGAATTATTGACCAGAATGTTTTAATAGTAATGAATGGTAGAAGCAAATCAGACTTGAACGGGGAAATGACAATGGTTAGGGTAAATTGGTGCAGCGTGACTGACCTTTGCATATGTGGTGCATTTATAGCAGACGACTTCAAGGACTTCAGAACCTTAGCCAACAATGAGTCTGACCACACGCCTAAAGGTATATATACTAGTCAATACGTAAAACTGCAACGTAACAGCATTAGGAGAACGGAGATCAGAATAAGATGGAATAACAAAAAAGCAGAAGCCTTTAGATGCCACCTGGAACTTTATTCGGGGAATTTGACGGAAACAGAGGATGCCAATTTCCAGTAGCTGAACAGATTATTTTACAAGGCAGGAAGAGCTGGGATGATGGACAACAAGCCAGCAAGATTTAATCACGGCCCAAAGTGGACCGACTTGGAATGTAGCAGCTAAAAGAGCGGCGTTGCACCATCTCTATCTGCTAAGGAAATCAACAAAAGACAGACTGTACCAAAAGTGATCCAAATACAGAGAAATAAACAAAAGGTATTGAGAGCTGCGGAGAAAAAAACTAAAAGCCTTTAACAGAACTATACAGAAAAAGATAGTGAACTGCAGAGACACAACCGAATTCTGAGAGGCGGTCAATACTCTAAGGGACAGGAAATACACATTCAATACGAATGATTTAGAAACGGAAGAATGGGAAAAGCACTTCAGCGAGGTATTTGGCCCAAAAGAGGATGATAACCCTAGGATGATCGAAGAGAGCATAGACAAAGGATTTAACACCGAACCCTTAGACAGGGATATTAGAGGGTACGAGATGAAAGCGCAATCAAAAAACTGGCGAATAAGAAAGCAGTAGGAACAGACGGGATACCCAATGAGGTATGGAAGAACCTAGACGTACATGCACAAAACTACCTAATAAGAATCTTGAATGACGCTTTCAAGAAGGACATTTCTACCTACTGGTCAGAAATCATAACTGCTACAATTTTAAGAAAGAGGACAGAGAGGAACCTAAGAACTACAGTCTCATCTCGTTACTCAACACTATCACGAAACTCTTCACATACATACTATCAGAGAGGTTGAATAGCGTCTGTAAAAAACAAAATAATCTCAGAAAACCAAGCAGCATACAAGGAGACAGGCATTCAGCAATCCAAAAACAACTAAATGCAAAAAACTAGAAATCAACAGTAAAATTGTACTTGCTATTTGTCGATTAAAGCCAAGCCTTCGATTCTATTAGGAGTTATAACCTTTGGACCAGACTAAGTCAAGCAAATCTGAGCGAGCACTTTATAAAGAAGATTAAGGAACTATACTAGAATGCCAAAACCAGGATCAGATGTAAAGAAGGTCACACGAAACTAATTAGCATTCTAACTGGAGTCCTACAGAAAGAAACCCTATCACGCACGATAATATAACAGAAATCCTGAAAAAGACCAGAATAAGCGGTATAAAAATGTTCTTAGCAGAAATGGCAATTCTTATGTACGCGGATGGTATTGTTCTCTTGGCAACGAACCCTCTAGATCTACAAAAACAAATATACACCCTGAGCTCCTTCTTCGACAAACATCTACTTACAGTCAACCTAGAAAAAACCAAATCAGTCATTTTTAGGAGAGCAGGAAGAATCAGGAGAGATACTAGATTTAGGTGGAAAGTCAAGCCTATTGAGGTAGTGAACAAACACACATACCTGGGCGTACCCTTCAAAAGCAGCGAAATTTTGAACGATGCAAAAGAGAAATTCTTCGACAAAGCCAAAGGAGCGCAAGTTAAATTATTTAAATTATTCTATAGGGCTCGAATTACAGAAGTAGGCACCCACATCAAGCTGTTCAACTCACTAGTGCAATCGATTTTTCTTTATGCGGCCCCGATCTGAGGGCTCACGTACAGCAATGAAGTGGAGGGGCTTTCAAACCAACTTTTTTAAAAAGCTGACAAATAGTTCGTCTCTGACTCCGGGTTGGACGTGGAGGCTGGAAACAGGAGCAATTAACGTAAAGCTGCTGCTATTCAAAGCGGTAGTGAGATTCATAAGAAATATTAAAAGCAAAGAAGAAAAATTCATTCTTCTTGGAGATGACGAATCAGACAGAAAAAGACGAGATATACAACTAGTATATGCAGGTCAGAAGAATTTTTGATGAAGCAGAAATGAAACAGCACTGGGAGCAGCTCAGTGGGAAATATATAGACAAAAACTGGAAGAAGATGACAGAAAAATATAAGCAATACTGCATAAACAGTAACGTAATGATGATGCAGGAAAAGGACCTTCTCTCAATTCAAAAAACTTAAAACACACGCGACGCAATCAGGTTTCTACGGGATAGGACTGCAATGGAACAGAATTTAACTAGTACAAAGCCTGAGATGCGGCCTCCCAAGAATAGTTGTCAGGGGCAGAGCAACGACGCTAAATGTAATACTATAGAGAAAAGGCTCAAACAACTGTGAACTATGTGGAGGAGACATGCAGGATTTGCTCCATGTGATGTATGAGTGCCCTTACTACAAAGAACCGAGAAGAAAGTTCCTTGACCAAATCAAAGTGAGAAGACCAACACGTAAGGACTATCTAATAGAAATATTTGAAGGACGGAAACTTCAAATGGCGATAAATAGAATTAGCAGTTTTTTGGAAGAAGCCATTAAAACGAGAGAATTTTTCTACGAATGCATCGAAGAAACAAGAAGTATGCCGTAAGAACTATACCTACTATGAAGAACTACAGAAGTAACGAAAACAGTAAGTTAGTAGTGAGTCCTAACCCAAGAAGTCACCCCAAAAAGGTACCCTAGAGAAACTAAATAAGTGGGATTAAGACAATTTGTAATTTAATCAAAATATACCTATGACACGCATTGAAGAAGAATGCGTTTATAATACACGAACTTGAAATTATTTGACTTATGTATTTATGTAGATATCTCGATTCGATATTTGTTGTATGGGCCAAATGGCCAAATCGACATAATGAACAAAATTATTATTATTATAATTACCAGTTTTACGGTAATAATTAAGCACTAATTTAAACAAGCAAAAGACAGGAATTGTTAAACTTCAACTGCATTTGTGATTTTTTTGACGTCAACCTTCTGATAAGTTTTTTTGTTAGACAAGCTCTTAGACTGGTTTTGGTCTCAATATGCAGTCTTAAACAATGCTAAACCAAAATAAAAACGTCATGTTTTTATAAATTGTCTACACGAAGTAACAGTAAAATACTAAATGGTTTGCTATTAGGGGAGGTGGAAAGGTAATGATAAAAAGCAACTGTGTGGGTGAATGAGTTGAATTGAAAGGAAACTGCAAGAATACACACAAGCATTCTTGAATAAACAGATAGGTAGACTTGATCGGAGAGAGATGTGAAGTGGGTATTGCACAATTGACGATTATGGAAAGGAGCCAAGCCTCCAGCAACCAGCACACATACGGCTGGTTCCTTTCCTCTCTTTGTAGCCAAGGAGAGGTTGACGATAGCAGAAGCAAATACCTGCAAACTTTCCCCTTCTCACATGCATTTGAATAATGTTTGTCGTAGATTGAGAATGGAAAACGACGCTTGCATTTCACTGGACACAGCCCTGTAAAAGCAAGGCAAGGGATAGAACAGAACGAAGGACCATTTGCTAGTTTCCATTTCATTCTATATTATCCGGCTTCTCTTACCACTCCAGAGGTTCCAACATCTTCCTTTTACTTTTCTTCTTTCCTTCCTTTCTGTCCCCCCTTCCCACCTCCATGGCACTCTTTCCTTTACGCAAAGTACCAGCAAGCAGAACGTCAGTTGAGGTTGGATGCGGAGGCAAATATTTCCGGACAGGGCCGCAGTGCCCATTTTAGTAAGAAACCTACTACTTCCTTTCTAGAAATGCCGCAGTCTGGGTTTCCAAAGTCCTGTCTTAACACGTTTTTTTCCTATTCTCCAGGTTACTCAAGCTTCCTACCAGTTGCGCAGGAAACATTATAAACGCCTTCACATACGTTTTTTAAAAATGCAACACGTTATGTTCAGCGCATTTGGTATTTTGACGCTTTAAAGGAAGGCAAGTTGATTGGAATACACAAGAGCTGCCTTTCCTGATTTAGACGGAATGGTTAGCTGAAAAATGTTTGTTCGTTGTATACGAGAATCTTTGTCTGCTTGTGACTAGCTGTGAGGTTCTGACGAGCTGTGAGAGACTGGCGTGTGAAGAGCTTTGGTTGGAAGGAATTTGTGAAGACAAAAGAAGACATACTCAAGAATCACAGAACCGAGCTCTCCAAACTTTCTAATGACTCTTGATAACATGGAAATTTTCTTCTCTTCATAAATTGATTTATTAGTTAGCAGCGAGACCTTCCTTTGTTCCGCCTCCTTCTTGCGTCCTTCCTGTGGACAATGAACACGTTTGTCATCACCCTTTTAATTATGTACAGCAACCGAGGCCATCCATTCATTCCTTTCCTTGCACTCCAAGTCACCACAGAACTTCCAGTCTCAGCCCCTTAAAACCTTCTACAAGTCCATAAAACTCACCGAAAACTCATCCACATTTTTAACCCTGAAACCAAATTATTTCCTCCTTCTTCAACAAATTTCCTTCTTGAACTCACTTCTTTCTCTTTTTTTCTAAACCAAAGAGAAAAACTTTATTCAGTCACTCTTGGAGAATGCCTCTTTTATCTTTTTGCATAGAACTTTTTGAAAGATTGTCACCATTTCAAGTGCAAACATATGCGACACTTAGGGTGCTACACAGAACCTAGGTCTAATTCGCAGGACATCATTAACATTAACAACATTAAGGAAGCCAGCAGGAAAGACCTTCTAGCATTATGCTATCGTAGTTGCTACAGATCGTTTTCTAATTGTCCAAAGTACACCCATGTAGTTGATATAAATGGGCTCAAATTAGTGGGCAGAGCTCTCTTCTGATTGGAGTTAATACGACTCTTAACTCCCAGAACCTCAAAAACACATACATAAACGCATTGGTACAACTCCTCAAATAGCACTTTAAAAAGAAAGCCTTGGTTTGTGTTCAGCAAGTTTAATTTGGATTTTATCTGAAATGAAGGGATGGACATTAGTTTGTATTGTGTAGAGAGTAGAAAACGAGTGCAGTGCGGTGTGCGGTGGACTTCAATTTGGTTGGGTGGGAGGGTGCATGGTATGTTTTGGATGGGAAGGATTTCTTGTAAAAGTGGGAGCGAGGGCTGGTGTTGGTAATATTGGGATTTTGAATTGAAGGATGAATCGGGGTATTTTTGGACGTGATGGCTGAGGATGAGAGTATGCTGGGCCTATTGGGAATGCGAATGGCGAATGATTTGGAAAGTAAGAGACCCAAGGGTTTCCCGAGTTCCAGGACCTACATAGCGCTTCGTACAGAAAGTTGTACCTCCACCGTGCATAATTCAGACGACAGAGGAGCAGTGCAGCCGACTGTGGAGACGGAGTGGCAATGAATTCACGTACGACATTTTGAATACTTCCATACTTTTTCAAATGTGTTTATCTATTCTTTTCCGCCGTTAACTCTGTCTGCAGGACTCCCGTTCCCACTAGTACCCAAGAATGGAATGCAAACACAATTTATGAAAAACATGTGTGGGATGTGAGAACGCGTGGGTCTAGCTGATGGGACGAGAAAAATCTGACAGGACGGAGGCTGGAGAGAGGAGAGAGTGGAGATGGATGGATTTGATTGATGCGGTTGGGGCGCCCGGAGGGATTTTAAAACCAGTTTACAGTAACAATAGAATCAAATAAAGAGGGTCGCAGGGGTTCTATTTTACTTCTCTGCCACACAAGAAACACGAAATTGCAAGTGATTCCTGCGTCTCATCCTTTATTCGGTTCTTTAGCTCACCGCCTTACCTTTCATCCCAACAATACATCCCATATTTTTATGCTAAAACGACTTTCCACTTTTATTATCTTCCACAATTACGCTTCTGGACTTATCATTCTACCGAAACGCACCTTCACTCCAACTATTTTTTTGTCAAAATGAGCTCCCAAGTCTCAAATACTTTTAGTCATCATTTTCTCGAACACCATCAACGCTCCAGTTTGAGGGTCCCGCCAATTCGTTTTCAATGTTAACCCAGCCACTCAAACGAATGTTTGTTTGCGACGACCGGTCCTGGGTCTTTTGGAGCCCAATGTAATGCAACGGCAACCTCGATTGCGCCCTATCATGGCCGAGTGCCGATTGCCTGTCTGTGATTATTTTTTTCTTGAATCTAGAAAAAACGTAATCTCAAAAGACTAGAGTTAGTTTTCAATTACGCTTCCGTGTGGGCCTACCGCCCATGAAAGGTTGTTACTAGGGTTTGAAATTGGTTTAAACCATGCATGGCTGGCTTAAATATGGTTTAAACCGCTTTCGGACGTTTGCTTTTTTGTGATTTACAGAAGAAACCGTTGGAAATTAAACAGATGTAAAGTATGTAAGCAAAGTTACAGTATGAGAGCAATAAGACCTAAAGACCACTGGAGCAAATGTATGCCTCGACAAAAAGGTTGCATCCAAACTACAGGTAAAACATGTTTGTTTTATAGGAATAAATTATTATATTAGGTTACGATACATTTGTATATCAAAAAATGAAAAAAAATTAAATCTAAACTATTTTACGGATGTTTTGCTCATGATCATGACATTGCTTGAAACCATTCTGCAATCGGAGAGCTCTGTTACGGGATGTAACGATCAGAAGGAAAATTAAATTTCAAGAACATGAGAACGATGATTAATAGTACTCTGTCTTTACTTTCCTTTTTTCATATAAGTAACTAGACAAATTAAATTTCCTTGTACTTGTGAATAATCGTATGCCAAAAAATAAAGAGTTAACGTTTTTAAAAATTGTTCAGTGTACTACAAAGTTGACTTCCACAGTTTGTTTTTCTACGTATAGAAGATAATGTCACGTTTAGTACTTTTTACGTGGAAAGTACGATACTTACATAAGTCCCACTATAACATGGCTAACACAGGAGTATACTTCATTCACTTTCACCCAATAACAATATCAAAGGTGATTACCTAAACTACCTACTTTTCGAACTTATCGAAAAGTCGATTCCTAACAATTACTTTATCTCTCTGAAGATATTACTGACAAAATTTAGTATAAAGAATGACCGTCATCATTGGAGAAATCCTAAAGTATTAGTTCCAAAAGAATCATAGAATAACTAACGCTAACTAAAAATATCGTAGATGGGAGAGACTCGCAATAATTAAGTAATTGAATAGGGCCTAGCTACAGGGTTCAGTTGAAACAAATATTTGTAACAATGCAAAGGAAAACCCAAAAGCATTTTACAGATACTGCAGCGTTAAAAAAACCGCATCGCAATTCCTATGCTTATTAATAGTAAAGAGGAGGTTACTAATCGTTAGTAATTTCAAGAAGCTGCAGAATCACTGGCTGAAGAATTTGAGCAAATGTTTTCCGTGAAAGCGAAGCTTCAAGTGAATCTCCAAACATTAATGATAGCACACCTTCCAAGTCGAGTGCTACCCAAAGTGACT
>JAQFZC010002817.1:0-21206 GCA_034695205.1 Dicyrtoma fusca
GTGAGGAGAGGAGCCACGGAGGAGGGGAATTATGTAAATGAGGCGTTTCATATGATTTGTATGGGGTATACATACTTTTCGTATGATTTGTATGGGGTATACATACTTTAAATGGCCACATTCCCGCGCTTCAGCTATATATCACATCTCATCCTGAGATCACTTCAGACAGATCCAAAAAACCAAAGGAAAAATCCCACAAGAATAACAACCAACTACCCGCCGCCGAGATTTCTAAATTTCTAATTTAATTTTGGGTCTGTCAGTCCCAATTCCCAATCGCCCAATTCCCAAACTCTGAAAGTTGAAAGTTCTTTCTAGGTACGTTGTTGTGGAATTCCGTTCATTCGTTTTTACATCTTTATGAGTCAATCAAAATTATTCCTTGTACATTGTGATTATTATTATTTGTTTTGATTTGATATCTTTCTCTTTAGAATACAAATTCGGTGGAATTAGAGACGCCTACTACAATCTACAATTTCGTCATTCGTTCGTGCTGTTGTTGTGGGTTTGAAGTTTGAAGTTGAGGGCAGGGTAACCATCAACCGTCAACTGTTGACCGACCTTACAGAGACCATCAATTCAAAACTGGATTTTTGCCATTTCCCAGTCAGTGTGCCCACTACAGACACCACCGAAGACAGTACGAAGACGGCGGCCTGGCGCTGGTCTGGTGAACATCGGACAAGTTTCAAGTTTGAATTTAATTAATGCTACGATCAACTTTTTGAATTGTAATTAAAATTCTTGGGATTTATTTGGATCGGGTGGTGGTGACTGGTGACTCGGTGACTTGTTTGTGTTCTAAGTTCGAACCGTCTGCGTCTTTCTTAATTCGTAATAATTATTACATCAAATTGTAACTTCAAACTTGTCCACTTTTCCGGTATTTTGGTGACTGGCTCCTCTAATAGTTAACGGTGGTGAATAGAGTGGGTGTGTGTGTGTGTGTGTGACGGGCTGTGACTAAAATAATCAGTAAAGTTGAAAGTGAAGTTACGTTCAACAAAGTAATTATAAAAAAATATTCTGTTTGACTAAATTGAGCCCAACTTTGTCTCAGGGTTGACAGTTGAGCACCAGAAGCAATATGGGGAAAATATTGTCGAAAATATTTGGGAATAGAGAAATGAGGATTTTAATGCTGGGCCTTGATGCAGCTGGAAAAACAAGTAAGTTGTTGAGTATTGATTATTGTGTTACTTAATTATTTTTGATCATTGTGAATTGTTTATTGGTTGATTGTTGATTGTAGGCTCTATACTCTTATTAGTTGTTCATATCTGAATTAGCTATGAAATGAAACTAAACTATTTTGATGTTTGAGGATTACATTATTGATTTGATTGCTTAAGAGACTAAAGAATTTCATTTCATTATCTTTGTTTAAATAAGCATTGTTGATTGTTGTTGCATAATTTTATACCTTCATAAGTTGAATCGGCGAATTTTTATTTGTACACGTACTTAATGACACTCATTTTTTGCGTTCTACAGTATTTATTTGGGTTTTAAAAGATCTTTTGGTTTGGTGTACTATATATATGTATTAGAAATTAGAAATGCTTTATAGCTATAGCTGCTAGAATCCAGTTTTAAGTTTGTTTTGGTTAATGTTAATACGTAGTTGGTAGTGCAACTTGCTATTATCTTAATTCGTAAAGTTGTTGCTTTTGGTAAGCCTAATGTTGAGTGTTGAGTGTATCGTCGTAATCGTGACGCAACCTTCGTGTAAGTACATTTAATTGTCTAGCTGGTTAAGATAGTTGATGGTATGTTGCTTGTACTATCAACTGTACTGTACACTTTATGCTTATAAGTGTTATAAGCATTACATTTAAAGGTAGAATGTTTTCTATTTAACGAAAGTTAAACACTTCAAAATGATGGACTAGTCGGTTGTAGGTATTACTGATTGTGATTACTTACCTATTACCTATATAGTTGTGACGTTGTGAGTGATTATGTTAATTAAAATTACCTAGTTAAAACAATAATTTGTATAATTGAATTGGGCAAGATCAAATTAAAATCAAAATTTAGTGTTGTAGCTTTAATAGTTGTATATTACTAATAATTTTTCTTCCTTTTGTCAACAGCGATACTGTACAAGCTAAAATTGGGCCAGTCAGTCACAACTATTCCTACAGTTGGTTTCAATGTAGAAACTGTAACGTACAAAAAAGTCAAGTTCAATGTTTGGGTAAGTTTTGTAATAACATCATTATTTTTAGGCTTTAATTAAATTTTTAATTACATTTTCTATTTTCATCCCGTGCACATCACATCGTCGTTGTTGTAGCCCAGTCGAATCTGTATGTTATATCATGGTACCTACTAAAGTATGTAATTTGTGGAATTTGGCTGAAGTTCAAAACACTTACCGGTCCGTAGTTACCTATATGTAGAATCAGTAGAGTGTATCATGTAGATTTCTTCATTTCTTGGAAAACAATTAGGTATTTCTAATGTTTCTTGGAACCCTCGTTTCAATTTACAGGATGTAGGAGGGCAGGACAAAATCCGGCCACTATGGCGGCATTACTACACGGGTACACATGGACTCATTTTTGTAGTAGACTGTGCAGATAGAGACCGAATAGATGAAGCGAGATTGGAATTACATCGTATCATTAATGATCGAGAGATGCGTGATGCCATCATTCTAATATTTGCCAATAAACAAGATCTTCCGGATGGTAATTTTAATTTATTTTTTTTTATTTAAATACAAAATAGCAATTACCTAAGTACCTGCTTTTGTCGCAGTGTCCGTATTTAACAATCATCATCATTATTATTTTCCTGTAGCCATGAAACCACATGAGATTCAAGAAAAACTGGGTCTAACTCGAATCAGTGATAGGTAAGTTGGAAATTCTGTTACATTTAAATGTTATGAGCATCACACATACGAACGATTGTTATTGAGGGAATATTTTATATTTTATTGTCTTGTACCACGCACAAAAATTCCGATTGATATTCAAGGCTAAGAGCATTCGCGTAGTATGTGTATTTTTATGGGATGATTAACTCGAGGAATTGAGAGTTGAGTGTACAAGTATTGATAGTCTTTAAAATGTTAACCTTTGTGAGTTATAATCATTATTATGTAAGGAGTGAGTACTATACTAGACCACTATACTGTTTTTTTGTGGAAAACTCCCATGATTTATTTTGCTACCTCTATAGGCTGTGTATTACTTTCCTTCACGTATGTAATGTCGCTCATTTTAATCTCAGTCTGTGCTCTGTGTATAGTAATTATGTAGGTAATTACAAGAATAACTTTATGGCTCTATTTTGGAAATGTATTTGCAGGAGTTGGTACGTGCAACCGGCTTGTGCGACTACCGGCGATGGACTTTATGAAGGTTTAACGTGGCTAACAATGAATCACAAGTCAGCAGTTGGCAATAAATCCTTGTGAATCTCCCCAATATCCCATCATGCTTCCCTTCGTCATAAATAAGTATAATAATAACTTTGTCAGTTGCATAATTAAAGTGTGAAAGTAGATCAAAATATTATTGTTACTACATATATACCTATATATATATATTATATATATCCGTGTAAACTATATAGAAGAAAC
This sequence comes from Dicyrtoma fusca, assembly GCA_034695205.1. Taxonomy (NCBI): domain Eukaryota; kingdom Metazoa; phylum Arthropoda; class Collembola; order Symphypleona; family Dicyrtomidae; genus Dicyrtoma; species Dicyrtoma fusca. The sequence continues at coordinate 3,602 of JAQFZC010002817.1, forward strand.
TTAAACACGAAAAATGGAAATCGAAAAACTAAAAAAAAATTACAACAGTTAAAAAGATGAAAACATGACTCCAAAATTACTTAAAAAAATATCACAGCAGTGTATCACACTATTTCTAATAAGATATAAAGGAGTATACAAGTTTTACCTTAAACATTAAAAAAGCAATAAGTGCTGAATTTATCGTTAAGCTATTAATTAAAGTTTGGATTCTTCAAAAAAATTTGTTCATTTTACTCGAAACAGACTTCACATCTGTATCCGTTCCATCGTCACTTCAAGTCAGTGAGAGCTGTGAACTTACTACTACAACATCCAAATTCTAATCATAAAGTGAACTCTAAAGAATGGTGAGCGCAATGCAGTGGTTTGCTTGTTCTTGTGCTTGTTCTATTATGGTCACACTTGCCGTTAATGGACAATAAAATATTCAACAAGGAGACATGAAGAGCATAAAAAGTCTCATCTAATTTGTGACGACACAGAGCAGTACAGCAAGTTCTGAAACCTCAACAGAAACAGCCACAACTAACTGCTCTAGAAATAATTACAGTTTATGATGTAATGAAAAAAATTATACTATCCAAACTCATTACTTAGTCACCAAGATTATTACTCCAGTGTACTTACGTGCAAGAACGTCAAGTGAAGGAGTTGGAAATGGAAATAAAATGAAACAAATACCTTCATTAGAATTCAGAATCATGGTAAACGGAATTACAAATTTAGAAATTTCATCTGTTTTAAAGTTTTTGTACTTTTTAGTCGGCTCGTTCAAATTCTCTATCTACAGTACTGTAAAAAAGATAACTATGAAAGCGGAAGTGAAGTTAAACACAAATGCCAATAGTTTTTATTAAATTTGTGCAGATACCTTCGAATTTCGAAATCATCGATTTATAAATATAATTCCAAATCAGTGACATGAAGAAATACCTCAAGAAATAAAAATTGTATATATATTATGGTATATTCTACAAAAAATGCACTAAAAATTTACATATACGATTACATTTTATTACAAAATGATATAATTCATACTTGTAATGATAATGATGTAATAATGAATTAAATGTTTCTACATCACCTCAACTAAGCCAACAATGTTCCCGTCTTACAAGACAAATCGCCAGATAAAAATAATAATGTTCGATGCCAGCCACCCTGTAGTTGCAAGTCACAACACTCCTATTCTGTATGTAACGCCACAAGCTTCAATTTCAATTTCAACTCAACTGCAGCCTCCAGTTCCAGATTTAAGATCAAGATCTACAAAACTAAAGTATCCCCTCTAAATACACCACACAAATTTATTTTGAATATCTGATAATTTACGCTCGGTGGTTCGATTGTTGTTTTTCAGAAAAGCAGAGCCTTTTCATCGAAAAATAAATTAATTTATAGCAGAATTATATGTACTGGGAAAAGTGCATCTGGTAAAAATTCGTTATTGTTTTTCAAATTCGAAATTTTACATTAATTCCTTTAGAAGATAGTGTAATAGCTTGTGTTTGTAAACCGAAGCGATGCGATCCTGATGCATTTACTAATTTTTTAAATATTAAAATCAAAATATTTATAATTATATTGAATTTATTATTGTTGTATTTGTGTCAGTTTAATAGTAATAAGCATGTTTTTAGTTTTTTGTTAGCTATTAATTCATTTGTCGTTCCACCTACCATCCATCCACATCCGTGGTTGATGGTTTTGTTTTGATATTTAATAACAACAAATACTGAGTGCTGATGACTAATTACGTTTACTTGCTTTTCACTTCAAAAATATTTTATTTCCCTCTGACTTTTCATAATATATTATTATAGTATCTTAATTATTTGTGTTGTAAGTACATTTTATAATTTAATTTTTTAGTACCTCTAGATATTTTAGGCAGGATCAGCCAAAGGATGAGAAATCCTGTGTATGTAATCGAATAAGACGTATGTAAATCTTAAGTCTTACATTCAACATTACATTGTAGTAGCTTTTAATTTTTACTTTATGGACTGTTCGTTGGTGCATTCTTATTTAACTATGGACTACTAAACTAAGTTAAATTATTTGATTTATTTGTATAGCTGCCTGCGTGTTTTTCAATTTAAAGACTATGTATGTGTGTGTGTCGTATTTGTATCAATTTTCTCAGTAGACTCGTCAGCACTGCGCTATGCTATGCTGTCATTTGAAGTTCTGGTTCTGGTTCTGGTTCTAAACTGCAAAAGTAATTCCATTCCATGTCAAAGTTGATATTGATAATGGTGATGATTGCCCATGCAGTTTTATTATTTATTTTCCACAATAGAGCCAATTTATGTATCTATATAGGTAATTATTATCATTATTATTAAATCAAAGTAGTTCACATCTTATCTTGTATGTAACTTGTAAAATAAAAAGAATCAGCATTGACAAGACATAGACAAATAGGGTTAGAATTATAGACTACCTATCAGTCTGTTATCTGTCAAATTGAATGAATTGAATTTCAAGTATGAATTTTTTATATTGCGTAAGTTAAAGTACCTACTACAATGACAGACAGATTTCAGGTGGAAGTCAAGTAGGTAAAGGTAGGTACGTATTATCTAATTATCTAGGCAGTTAGCTACTACGTACGTACGTATACTAGATAAATAAATCTATATAAAACATTATAATGAACTAATTAAGCAAGATAGATACGAATATTTTCGACACACTTTAATACGGAAACCTCAAACGCCTCAACAACCATATAAACGTCAAAATGTACATGTAGAATGAGAGAAAATGAGAATTTAAAAAAAAATATCTAAACACACACGCAATCAATAATCAATATACCTACAATTTACAATTAGGGACTAGTATTATGTACTGTATATCTGAATGTACTAAAAAAATACCTAAATACCCGTACACTAATTGACTATTTGTAACACTAGTATACTTCAAATATAGATGTATGTACCTTACCTAAATACCTTCAGCAATAGTTACAGGGAAAATAATAATTAGATCTACTAACTACTAAGAGTCAGTTATCTACTATGTACATCCTATTCACTCCGTACTCCTAACTGAGCTATATTTAAAATACTTATTTATAAAATATACAATTTTAGGACGAAGGCTGTAGTAGCAAAAGTAAGTACTGTACAGCCTGTAACTTATTGTAGACTGGCATGGCGTAGACTGTTAACTGTTCGGTATAGTGGGCACTAGTTAAATTTATGTAATTATTGCTATTGAAACTTTGCTACTACCACTGCGAGAATGAGCCCCAGTTTAATAATGTTATTTTGTAGTTGCGAAAATACTAGCTAATTACTATTTCATTTTGTATTTAAATTATTTTTTAAAAGCTGCAAAAGCCTATACGTTTTAAACGTGTAAATCCACTGTAATAAATTAATTACCTACCTAATTTAATTTGATAATTATTATTATTTATGTGCCACTTGGAGCCGAAACAATTTGAGAACGAATGAGCTTACTTCTAAGGTCGAAGGTAGACTTTCACACTCGATAGAATCTTTCAGAATAAGAATATCAGTAATCAATTAAACTGTCGACTACTCAAATTTCTAGACAAATATTTGGTTTTTTTAATTCACTTTTAATTTTTATCCATTATTTGGGCTGTTTTTTAGGTCGGTCTCTGTCTGACTGTGGCTTCAGTCTGTTTTTCTAGCTCGTTTAGTCCGTTCTGCCTTCCTGTAGCTACAGTAATAGGAGATGGGATGCCTCGCTAATGATTTAAGTTTAAGTTAAGCCAAGTTTCTGAAATGAGAAATGTATCTATAGGAATAGAATCTAGCAAAATAAAGAAAGAAGCCTATCTAATAATAAGCAAAATGAGTTGAGTTAAGTAACTTTTTTAAGTTACTTGACTGAGGTAGTGCACTATTAAATTGCATTTCTATGATTTTAGGATTTTGGGGAAGTGTTAAGTTCTGTAGCTCTGCTGTTGTTGTTAATTAACTGATAGGTTCGTAGCAATAATTTTATTTAATACTACAAAAATATGCCATGATTATTGTAAGAGTTAAGCAAAAAAAATGGGAATTGTAAAAAGCTAAATGTGTTCTTCATATCTTCAATCTTCGTAAAATGGATGGTGTTACTAAGTTCATAAAATTATCGAGTAGTAAAAAATTTAAATTACCTATGGATACGATTACCCTGCCAGGTCAGAGTTGATTTCATTTAATAAAAAATATATTGCTGTAAATACCCCACTAGTAACGCATGCTCCAAATGCATTAAAATTCGGTTAATAATATTATTTAGTTAAGGAAGAGTAATTACATTATACTGTCCTGATAAAAATTCAAATTTATTATCAATTATCCCTACTGCAGCGCAGCGTGCTACGTATTCCATGTCGTCGGCTAAGAAGCAAACTATAAGGCTCGTCCTGATTCTGGATGATTCTGTCTTGGAATTTGGAAATCCGTTTTATGCCGACTTCAATACTAGTTGTTCTTGTTACTGCAGTAAAGAAAATTATTAATATTTGTGAGAAATAATTGTGTTGCCACCATTTTATTAAAACATGGTTTCAAAAACAATCAAAGTTTTTGAAGAATTGAGTAATAATCTACAGATTTTATGGGTTGGGTAGGCGCCTAGGTGCGTATTGTATTTTTTTGTGTAATAATTTATTTGCCAATTATTATTATCTAGTTTTTATTATAATTAAGGGCGCCGCGAAGTTGTGGAGCGCAGTTCCATAGGAGAAAGAGTGTAATTAATTATTATAATTAATCTTTGTCGGTACTACCCAGGATTGGTAGGTATCACTACACAGTCAGTGGTCAATGTTTTTTGCGTTTTACTTTTTAAAAGTTTTGTCTAATTAAGTAACAGATTTCAAAGATCCCTAAATACATTGATGATTTTGTATCAGAATTATTCCAAATCCAAATACTTCTCCAAATTGTTCATTAAAAATGTGTTTTAAAGTAAAATCTTGTAGTGTATTTGTTTGAGTTACAGTTGATTGACGTCATAATTAAGTGGTAAATTTGTCTTTTTTAGCTTCTGTAATTTTATTATTGTTTGAAAGTGTGTTTGTGTAATTATTATTTTTATTATAATCGATAAAATATGGTTTAATTTAAACACTTTTTATAATAGCACTATATGTAATAATATTATTATTCATTATTTTAAGTACAGATTTATTTTATTTTATCGCGGTATGCCTATAGTATAGCCTATAGCTATGCATGGTGTGGTAGGTTACATAACAATTAAATAATATTTTATTTTAAAAGTTGTTATATATTATATTATTTAGTTTTGGGGTTTTTGAATTTTGAGATCAAAGTATTTAAGAAAACAATGTTGGTATAATAATCATAGTCGCTGTCGCTATTATTGTATTTGCATTTGCGGAAGAGTTGAAGAATATTTTTAAAGGTATCGTAAAATAAAAAGAATTTCATAAATGGCAGAAATTCTACACAAATCAAATTGAATATTCACTAATTCACTTTTAAATTACCTACTTTAATTGTCATTGCCCTTTTTTGAATACATGGTTACTTGTAATCTGATATTTTGAAAATTTTAAAATAATATCTGCGTAGGCGTGTGGTCGTAAACATTTTTAGATATTACCTATCATTGTTCGGGGCTACAGCTGCAAAATATTTGCTATGCAATACGTAATACGTAATAGAGGAATAATATTTATATTATTCATTAAAATGTAAACATATTGAAGTAAATTTCGAAACCTGACGTTTATATTCACAGCATTAAATGAACTATAGTATTAATTCGAATTTGAGAGAGATGACAATTAATTGTAATTAGGAATTACGTATTAACGTAATATTTATGAATCATACGAGAAGGATGCGTGTGCATGAAATGCTGCATCTGTAATCTGTAGTTCCTGCTGGTATCTTTGAAAAAGTGTAAAATTATTACTATAAAAAACATATACCTACATACTTTATTGCGACTAAGACCTAGGTTAACGTCTAAAAGTTATTATAGCATAGGCTACGTGGTAATTTGTACTGCCTAATAATTATATTGTAAAACTACATAATACATATACTACAGAGAATATTATTGTTTTGACATTGATGACTAATTAATGTAATGTGAATGAAATGAACACGAAACCAAAACACGCTATTTCCTTTTTTAGAAACAATAATAAAAAGGAAAATCGTTTTTTATCAAATTGAACACCTTTTCGTCGCGTCGTGTCGACTGCTGTGGAATTTATTTAGTAGTTGTTTGGGAAAGAAAATGAATGTATTTCGGGAGAAATCGGACGGATTGAAATCAAGCTCAAAGTGTGTACGAATATTCGGTGATTTCGGTTTTTAAAGATGAAGTTGTAACGTCGAAAATTTGAAGTCCTTACTTTGACATTTAACATGCCACAGAACATTTAAGTCCTAAAATCTGTCGGCATTTAAAGCCAGTACAGAACATAATGAAATTCCAATTAAGAAATCCAAATTTCAGTTTAGAAAATTCAGAATTTTTGTCATTAAAATGGGAAATTAGGCCACTAAACTGTCCTCGCAAAAGTTCGTATTCTTCGGAAACACGTATAACGGTCTATGTATATTGATTCATTACGGATCTCAGATAAAAATCCAAACAAAACTGCGTAGGTACCAGTACATATAACTTTCATGTTACAGTTTAACAGATACCATCGGGTAACTTTTAGTTGAATGAGAGATTACTGCATTATTTTTAAACTGAAAAACAAAGTTCAAAAGCAAGTTCAGCATCAAGTAATAAATAATAAACTAGCAAATCTAAACCTACCTACTAACCTTTTCGAAACGGTAATATACTTATAGTTAGTTAGTTTTGAATATCTTTGGAAACGGTAATTTCTAGTTTTTCGACCTTTTGAAAGTGTTATTTACTAGTTTTGACCTTTTTGAAAAAGTGTTATTTACTAGTTTTGACCGTTTTTAAAAAGTGTTATTTACTAGTTTTGACCTTTTTGAAAAAGTGTTATTTACTAGTTTTGACCGTTTTGAAAAAGTGTTATTTACTAGTTTTGACAGTTTTGAGAAAGTTAATCACTAAATACGTTCGTAATCGTAATCTGTCGAGACAAAACTGATGCACGTTGCATTGCAGTGCTAGCAGTGAAGATGGAGCTGCAGATGCTCTTTGACGATTTAAACCAACACATTCTACGTTTAAAAATTCTCTGTACATTCCGTTTCAATATTCCATTCCATTCCAAATCCAAATCCAAAGCATTTTGTTAAGAGTACGTTTAAGCAAATTATAGTGTTTACTATCCTGATTGAAAGTAAACAGTTTACTTTACAATTACAAAGGGCAGAGGGTCGGGGCAAAAAAAAAATGAAACAAAGTCAAGCTGTGAAAGGAGAGAGGAAATAAATAAAGTTTAAGGAGGAAGGCAGACTGAAATGAAACGAGAAAATCAAACACAGCAGGGGTGGCCCATGACGGCCGTCTCTCTTGCCTTGCCTTGTGTACAAAAAACCGCAACTACTTGCAACTCTAACAAGAAGCAAGCTGGTAGGTATTTAAATGTAAAGTGTAAAGTACTTCGCGTTAAATATTAAATGGATAGTTTGAACAAATCTCTATAGCTTCGGAGTTTTTTTTCTTCATCTGACATGACAGGGCATCTGGCAGATAGGACGAGATCATTGGGGAGGAATTGTGCAAAATGCAAATATTATACTACGTATACAATTTAACCCATTCGGAACTGAGAAACCATGGAACGAATGCTATAAAAATGTGTTTATTCTACGAATTAACGTTTTTCAAGTCGGTCAAAAGTGGAAATCAACATTTTCAACAGGGTCAAAACAAGTAAATAAGACTTTCAAAAAGATCAAAACTAGAATTCACCATTTTAAAAAAGGTTTAAAACCGGAAATTGACTCTTTTCAAAAAGGTCAACACAAGAAATTAACGTTTTCAAAACGGAAATAACGTTTCAAACTGGAAATTAACACAAAAAGGTCAAAATTAGAAATTAACACTTTCAAAAGAGTCACAACTAGAAATCAACATTTTCAAAAATGCTTAAAACTAAAAATATAGTACCGTTTCGAAAAGGTTAAAGTTCTTGTTGATGATTTCATAGAGAAATGTGAAAATATTGACTAAATATTTCTGAGTTTTGTGAATACGCATTGATTTGCTTGTACAAGTGGCATTTGACTGATTTGACACGCGTAATTTGCACTTTACACAATCTCAACCTTACAGTTTCTTGATTTTGATTTTATTCTGCTTTAGCTGAAATGAACTGAAATGTGTGAGTTAAACTTGGAAATAAGTGGAAGTGCCTATGCATGCACTTATGTACCAGCGGAACAGGAAGTTTTATAGCCGTATCATAAGGTGTGTGTGTCTGTGTGTAATTTTGGTTTCGTCACGTATGTTATGTACATACTTAGCACGGAAGTTGAAGGAAATCATTTGTGATTTGAAACTGCAAAAATTTCCTTGTTTTAAGAGAACGTTAGTACGTAATACCGCTACCTGTGCTGGCCTGCGCCTTCACACCTATTTGGTCATTTGGCGGCGAGGTTGTGGGAGTATAGGAATAAAAATTTTGTTGTTCTTAGATACATGTGCTCAAGCCCCACAGTTTTATTATCTATCAGTGCTCATTATTCCTTTCATAGTTATACTTCAAACATGGAAGGAGCCTTGCAAAAATAGTATGAAGCGTTCAAATTCGGAAAAAAACTTTGAAAAACTGCAAATGACAAGAAATAGTGCTTTAAAAACGTACCTAGTTTGGTTTTACAAACCAGAAATATACTACTTTGTACAGAAAATGCAAAAATAGATTTACACTTTTGAAAGTAGGTATTTACGAAAGGTATTTACACATTTCTATGATGCCGTAATTGAAAGGCCCCTAAATGCAATAATTGTATACTTCTAATCAAAAACTGAACGAAGTTTCCCAATTTCAGACTAGAATATATTGTGTAATTTGATACTCACAGTCATCAGGAGTGAGACAGTGTAATAAAAATTACGAGTAGTTTTTTGCATTTAAAGGTCCTAGGTTTATTCCTCCGGCCATCATTAAAAATTTTCAAAGTAGCTCACATACATTGGAGGCTCGAAGGCTCTATTAAAATAGCTTCTATGTTTCTATTATCTTTTTATGTCAATTACCAACTGCAGTTAAAAATAATTCCAGAATAAAATAAATTATTAAATTTTGTAATCAACCTTTGATTATGATTGTACCTACATTGCAAAAGCCAGTTCACTTCGCAGCCAGCCTTTGCTTTGTATCCATAGACGAAGATGGACGGACACGGTCTTTCAAGTCCATAGTTCAGTGCAGTTCACGGCGGTGGTGGTGGCCGCCACGAGGACAGGTAACTGTCTCTTGATTGTGTGAGATGCACACGCTAAAATGTTGACATTGACATTTTTTAAGACTTGTTTCCTATTCCTACGCATTTCTGAAACTCTTCACACAAACACACAAATTCTCTCAACATGATGGGTTAGTTCATTAAAGAAGATATCGATATCTGTAATACCGGAGACTGATAAGATTAAATTTTAAAAACAACATTAAAGAGAACCTTGGCCTTCTAGCGTGTAATTATGTATTTCTTTAAAGGCATCTCTACTTATTTCTAGGTAATTATGTATATTTACCTGGCAGTTATCAACTTCTTGAGTCTTTCAGGTGCTTTAGCTAAAACTTTAAAAATGCATTACTTTAGCAAGTTTCCCTCTAATTATTATACGATCGTAGCATTTTATGCATTGTGACCTTCGTGTTCTGAGTTCTGCTCTGAGAGGTGATGAAACGGTACGAGCGACCGTGCCATCACCAACACCATCACACTGCATTGTATCAACTCAGATGAGAAAGATAAAAAAGTGATGGAATTTTTTACAAATTATTTTATTGTGTTTACAAGAATTTAAAACTCATGGACCTGTGACTGTCGACCGTCTTAATGAAGTCTACTGACTGGCTACTGGCTGACCTATGCTAATGGCACCGTATTACTGTGCAGTTATGTTGGTCTGCAACGATCCAAGTTGCTGCCTGTACAATCACTTAGTTTATAGCTATTTCAAAAAACATCTTTAACCTACTCGGAGCTGGGAAACCATGGAAAGAATGGGTTACAAAAGTGCTTTTTCTAGAAATTAACTTTTTGAAAAGTGTCAAACATAGAAATTCACATGTTCAAAAGCATTACAAACGAGTAACTAAGACTTTCTAAAAGGTCAAAGGAGATACTAACGCTTTCAAAAAGACGTAAATGCAAAAAATATAAACTTTCAAAAAGGTCAAAGCAAGAAATTAACACTTTCAAAAAGGTTGAAACTAGAAACTAACTTTTTTAAAAAGGTCGAAACTAGAAATCAACATTTTCAAAAACAGTCAAGACTAGTAACTACCCATTTCAAAAAGGCTAAAACAAGAAATTACCATTTTCAAAACGGTCAGCCCTACAGGAATCAGCGCTTTCAGAAACATTCAAAATAAGGAATTCACCTTTTCAAAAAGGTTCAAAACAATAAATTACAATTTTCAAAAAGATGTACTTAAGACTAGATTGATTCCCGTTTCGAAAAGGTTAAAACATTCTTTGCCTAGGGATCACCGGTTTAGCAGAACACAGCACAGCTATAGACTACAGACTACAGGTAGTAAAGGTTGGAAACAAATTTTGAATTCGATTTAAACTTTGCTAGCGGACATTCAGCCATTCAACGACGTATGAACAAAACAATCGACAAACCACAGGAACCCACCCAAGAATATGCTAATCTCAATCTCTGACTAGTGAGACGAATAACAAAAATCGACGAGTGTATCTTACAGTGTATCAGTGCAGTGCAGCTAATTTGTATGTACAATTCTCCTAAAAATCAAACTTGAAACTTATCCAATCTCTTCCAGTGCAGTGCAGTGCTTTCGACTAATATTTTCATTTCCCTTTCATGTCATTCCATATAGCGATAAATTCCATAAAGTGCCCCACACTAGAGTCTAGAGCTCCTTAACAGGTCTGTACCTCCACTCGTCAATGACCCATGTTTTCATTCTAGAAACTATGAAACCAATAACCAATTACCATTAGTGTCATACAAGCATTGTTTTCTTTTCGACTTTATCCATTTTTTACCAAATAGAGTTGACTAATGGTCTCGCTTCACCTGCCTGATTGTCTCAAGTCTCAAAGGCTAATGGCACAAACTTAATGACTGACGAAAATGCATTTTGTTTTTGGTTTTTGGTTTTTGTTTTTCAGGTGGTCCTACACTTACCACCACAAAAAGTTTGACTGTGAACGCTCAGTAATTATTACATTTTGTAATTGTATTGCAAGTTACTTGCTTGCAAGCAAATAGCATGCACGTTTGACGTTTTATAGCCGCAAAGGTTTTTTTACGTTGTTTTTGCGTTGCGTTCGCCTGAAGTGAGAAATGCGTATCGCAATGCATGGAACTGCAGTCTGTTTTGTTGACTGACTGTACGCAATGCATTCATATAAAATATTAACTAATACGTCAAGTCAAATATTATGGTTTCCCTTGGCCTGCCAAGGCGATTCGCCGGACAATAATGTCAAGAAATAATGGAATTACTTGAGGGCAGATGACTGACTGACTGACTTTAATACAGGCTGGAGCAGGTACACTCTATGAACACTCTATCAAACCCCAGATTGACCTGTTATGAACGGACAGACTAAGAAGTTGTGCGGTGTTTATACTACATACATAGGTAATGACATTTTCAAAAGAGCCAAATCTAGAAATCAATCTTTTTTAAAAGGTCAAAACTAGGAATTAACATTTTCAAAACCATCAAAACTATAGAAATTAACACTTTCAGAAAGATCAGAACTAGTAACTGACTTCTTCAGAAAGGTCGAAACTAGAAACTAACACTTTCAGAAATGTCAAAACTAGTAACTACCGCTTTTCAAAAAGGTCAAATCTATAAATTAACACTTTCAAAAAGGTCAAAACTAGAAATTAACACTTTCAAAACGGTCAAAACTAGTAATTAACACTTTTTAAAAAGGCCAAAGCTAGTAATTAACACTCTCAGAAAGGTCGAAACTAGAAACTAACGCTTTCAAAAAGGTCAAAGTCAAAACTATAATGTAACACTTTCAACAAAATCGAACTAAAAATCAACATTTTCTAAAAAGTGCTAAACCAAACACATTGCTGTTTCAAAAAGGTTAAAAAAGGAACGCATTTAGTACGCATCAAAGTCACTTAAACACACTCCATACGAAAATGCATCCTTTTTTAATGAAGATGATCGTTTGGTAGAGTGTACAGAGAAATGAAGATGGAGTTAAACCTTCTATCAAGTTTGTGTACTGACGTGACTTTGTAAGTTTGTGCATCGAATTGAATGACTCAGGTGTTTATGTTTTTGATTTCCATTTCCATACTTCCATATAGGCAACAGCAACAGACAAATCCAACAATTATCTTTGAATCTGTGAGCCATCTCACTGCACTAGCTGCCTGCACTGCACTGTACTCGTCATCTTACTAGTTAGTCTTGTCAGTCAGTGAATTACATCTTACATCGCTCCTAATACTTTGAATTACTTTCAAAATTCCAATCCAAATCCATTTCTGTTTTACAGTATACAGTATATGTACACATAAAGCCAAAGCCAAAGCCAACTACCGTAAATTCTCTAATAGTACGCCCGCGCACTATTTCATTCAGCCTCTCGGAACCCCGCGTACAATTAGAGACCCGCGCATTAATAGAGACTCGTGTATTATTCAAACTAACCGTTTTACTACTCTGAATTTAGTTGAAATAAACGGGCTAAAAACAAGAATTGTGCCACATTTAAGCGACTTAAAAGTGTGTGTCATTTAATCCAAGCTATTCGGTGGCTAAAAAGTTAGGTTTACACTAATTTCTGTACACTTAAACACTGAAAATACGTCCGGTGACCCGCGTACTGTTAGAGACTAGCGCATTATTGGAGATCCGCGCATTATTCCATTCAGGCCCTCAGACCCCCGCGTACAATTAGAGACCCGCGTATTAATAGAGAATTTACGGTACTAACTCCCTCGTAGTAAAATATAAGGCTGCTTCTTTTCCCCTCCTTTGGGGGCTTTCAATTCTTACGTCGTGTCGTAGTATCTGGATTGCATAGCTTACTATAAATTCTACTATAAAATTATGTACTACAGATGACAGATGTTATAAGCCTCGTCATGAGAGTTTGTCAACAATTTCATATTTGAATTCACGATCTGTCTCGACTTGGTAATTGTAATTCACATTCTTATTCGTAGCCGTAGACGTAATCGTAATCACATTTCATAATTTAGCTCGGATCATTCAATCAAGAATAAGAACAACATCACAATCTAATCATAATCATAGACTTCCACTGCCTTGCACTGTTTATTGCATTCCGCACTCCTTCCCACCTCTTCTGCCTCTTTTGTATTTGCATTTGTACTGTGAGCCTTATAGAGCAAATTCAAAATCAAAATCATCATCAAATTTGAATCCACGTCTTTAATATTCATTGAGGATAGCATGGACATGGACAGAGTGGAGGGCTGCAATGAAATGTCTTGTAATTCTCCAAGGAATCTAATATCTAATTGTAAGTGCCTCAACCTCCCTCCCTCCCTTCATACCTACCTACTTGAGTTGTTACAAATCTACGTATGTATCTGTCTGTCCGTCTGTCTAGCCAAAAAATGCCTTGAGGATTTCTCAATTGTAGTGCAGTAGTATAGTAGTCAAGCAGTGCAGTGCTGCTTTGCTGTTGTATAAAATATTTAAGAAAAAACTGAGCAAGAAGAAAAGGAGCTGGCGCAAATGTTACTTGAACTGCACTTGAAAAGGTTAACCTTTTCGAAACAGCAATATATCTAGTTTTACACCTTTTCAAAAGTGCTGATTTGTAGTTTGGACCTTCTAAAAAGTGCGAATTTCTAGTTTAGCACCTTTTGGAAAATGTTGATTTGTAGTTTGGACCTTTTTCAAAGGGTTAATTTCTAGTTTTACATAGTTTGGGAAATGTTGATTTGTAGTTTTGAATTTTTTAAAAGTGTTAATTTCTAGTTTAGCATCTTTTGGAAAATGTTGAATTGTAGTTTTGACCTTTTTGAAAGTGTTAATTTCTACATAGTTTAGCACCCTTTAGAAAATGTTAATTTCTACTTTTGACTCTTTTGAAAGTGCTAAACTGTAGTAGATACAAACAGTAAGCAACTTCATGTATGGTTTCCGAGTTGCAAAAAGTAGGAAACACATTATCGATACATCTTCTGAAACACTAAAACACGGTAAAAAAATAAGACGGTACTCCAAGAACTACTTTTTTAAACGCCAAAAAATTCACTAACACATCCAAATTCGGCCCAACATTGTATGTATTCACTAAACTTGAACGAGTTCATGACGTCATAATTGAAAGACCCCTAAGCCTAACATAACGTGGGGTAGTTTGACTTTAACTGCCTTTGGTTTTAGTTTAGTTGTTCGAATCATGAAATCATAGGAGAATGAGAATACTGCCTTACAATATCTATGCATTTTACAATTTACTTTTACATTGTTATTACAGAAGAGATGCCTTGAGCATTGTTATGATTCTGTCTTGTTTTTCTCTCCAACTTTGCTGCTCATGGCAAGAGGCTGTGGCCGTTGCGTTGCTTCTGACTGTGTGATTATTATTGCCATTGCACCGAGTACCGAGGAAGTGTAGAGGTATAATTATATGTAGGTACCACATCAAAGTGTAGATTGTACATCTTTTTATTCCTTAGCAGTAGTGCAGTGCAATGTAATGTAGGTATGTAGTGTCTCGAGACAATAAATGAATTACGTGTGGGAAGACCTACGCATATCCTTCCGGCCTCCGGGTATACTTTTATGTCAGTCAGGTACGATTCCTATAGCTTCCATTCCCATTCAAACAATAATGAATGCAATGCAATGGAATGAAATGAAATGCAATGCAAGGCAATGCAGTCAGTATACTTTTGTAGGTACATACGCTTTCAAAGGAATTGTATTCTTCCTTCTAGACACAAAAAATAATACCTGCACCGACAATCTTTAGAAGAACCCTCTGCTCTCAAATTATTACTACAATCAAAACAAAAGCATTTATGGAAAATTACTGACACTGCACAGCACTGCACTACTGCACGGTACTCACTTGCGGGACTGGTCCTGGCCATGGCCCTGGCCATGACACTGGGGCAGTGGAAACACAATTATGTACACTGACTTATGATCTGACATCATTGAAGGCATGTACTGTATGTATAGTAAATAGCTACTTATATTTAACCTATTCGCAACTGGAAAGCCATGGAAAGAAGGCATTACAAAAATGGTTATTCTAGAAATCAACTTTTTCAAAACGCTCAAAACTACAAATAACAAATAATAACATTTTCAAACACATTCAAATTCAATATCAGTAACTAACACTTTCAGAATGGTCAAAACAAGATGTTAACATTTTCAAAAAGATGCGAATCAAGAAATTAACACTTTCAGAAAGTGCAAAACAAGATGTTAACATTTTCAAAAAGATGTAAATCAAGAAATTAACACTTTAGAAAGGCCAAAACAAGAAGCTGACATTTTCAAAAGGATGTAAAACAAGAAATTAACACTTTCAGAAAGTGCAAAACTAGCTATTAACATTTTCAAAAAGATGTAAAACAAGAAAGTAATACTTTCGAAAAGGTCAAAACAAGAAATAAACATTTTCAAAAAGGTCAAATCAAAAAATTAATACTGTTAAAAAGTTGTAAAACTAGATATACTACCGCTTCGAAAAGGTTAACCTTTACCATTACAACACTGGAAAACCTTTTATAAAGCTTCACTGGAATGGGAATGAGAATGCATGGAAATGGAATCTGATAACAATGCGGGGAATCTGAGGTTGCGTTGTTCTGTGTGAATTATCCCAACGCAAAGTTACAGGCGCTGTCCTGGAGAAAAAAAAATGATTACTTCCGCTGTAGTTTTAATGCGTGATAAAATATTGGGAAAGGATAGGTGGACGGGCACGTGTATATACACTGTACCAACGGTCAAAAGCATAATACATACACACAGTCACACAGATACCTTCTTTCTTCGTACCTAGATAAGTAATCAAATAAAGTGTGAAATGACGGATGTTTTTTGGAAATATTTAAAAAAAATTGTGATAAAATCTATAATAGGCAATTGCTTTTCTGTATGCTATTGCTATACCAAATATTTGACGCCACAGCTGTTTCGTTTGGATAAGCACTGCCTGCACTAGAACCACAAGCTAAGGTATTATATTTCTATCTGTAGTTAATAGCCATCTACTTAATGTTAGCAAAGTACCTGCCTGATACAAATTACGCCAAAACGAAAAAAAATCAAAAACTAACTACTAAGCTCACTAAATGCAAACTGCCAACCTCCATGCTTAGGTGATGAATCATCACCTCACACAAACATTATAATAATTATTTATATTTTATATATTTTACTTTTTTTTAACATTACTTAAACTTATCACTAGTGAACGTTGGGTCTTTTTCTTGTGTGTGCCATTAAAAATGGAAATGCACTAACTCACACGTCACTTTATACGATATGCCTCATAAAGTGTAATAAAATGTTTTAGGAAAAAAAACCTACCTAGGTATTCGTATTCCCATATTTATTAGTGCAGGATGAGGATGATACGGCGCTGTGGTTGATCCTCGTTCTGCTGGGGTTGGGGGAGTACTAAAAATATATTATATTATTATGGTATTTAATAAATGGTTTTTCTTTTCCTTCAAGAATGTAAGTTAGTAGAGTGTATAGTACCTACTACAATAACATTGCAGCGCATTATTTTATTTAAGGTATTAAAAGATAATAATTATGTAGAATATTATTAAAATAATTGTAATAATAATTGTTGGAGGAAGCGAAGCTACGCTTGTACGCCTTTATAATGTATGTATACGCTTAAGATTTGGTTTTAATGCTTGAGGCTTAACAACTCTAAAAACTAAAAATATGTAAGTATGTATCACTCCTGGAAGTAGATTACTAGTGCATCTCTTCCTATCAGTACATACACAAACACACCTACCTACATGCATCTAAACATTTTTCCTTCAGGGGAGACTTGCAAATATTAGCAGGAGAAATAGAAGAAAAAAATTCCTTTTCGAGACGGTGCTATAAATAGTTTCACATCTTTCTGAAAGTGTTAATTACTTGATTTGACCTTTTTAAAGGTGTTAATTTCTTGTATCACATCTTTTTGGAAACGCTAATTTATTATTTTGACCTTTTTTAAAATATGAATTTCTTGTTTTATATCTTTTTGAAAATGTTAATATCTTGTTCTGACCTTTTTGAAAGTCTTAGTTACTGGTTTTGAATGTTTTTGAAGACGTCATTGTTTCTAGTTTTGACCGTTTTCAAAAAGTTAATTTCTAGAAAAAGCACTTTTGCATTATATCATGGTTTCCCAGCTGCAAATAGGTAAAAATTGTGAGTAAAAAAACAAGGGCTGCGCCCTTGTTTTTTATCTTCTAACTGGCCTCTTACAGACCGTAGTCCTACTGATAACGTTGT
>JAQFZC010002818.1:0-21199 GCA_034695205.1 Dicyrtoma fusca
GGTTCTGGTGAAAAACAGACCTACCACAATTAAGTGCACTACACTAAAATGGTGAGCAATTATAAAAACAAAAAGGTATATATAACTTACAAAATAAAAATCCGACTTATGCAATATTGTGGTAACGTAAAGACGAAAGACCACTTACTTAACTGAAGTAAGTTTTAATTTAAATGACTGCCAAAATTGTGCCTCACTCCCAAGATTCTAAAAAAATACCTTGCAAATTATGAAAATAAACCTGAAGAACGAGATATTTGGACAATTGAGCTTAAAGTCTTGTGGTTTTCTTAGGTTTGAAACCTTCCAGCTAGTATTTACATATAACGTACCCCATGGCATGCCAGTTAGAAACAATTTATTATATTACTGTACTGATTATCATATTTAAGTGTTAATCACATTTACGTGTACCTACCCGCTACCCTAGCTGCTGCTTCAATAAAATTAAAATAGTTTAGGAGCTTTTGGTATTCGAGTATATAGTACTACTACATAGTAAGTTAGGCAACTGGTAGGGGCTGTCGTTGCCGCACCATAGAATGCTAAAAGTCAATGATGGCAAAGACAAAGAGGTCACGATGTTAAGAATTACGACTTCCGATAGTTGAATACTAATTTGGTTCACTTACAAATGAGTGATTGAGTTGAATATATCCAGACCAGACCAGATTCGCGATTCCGTCCGATTAGATCAAAGGAGGATCTCAGATAATCACTCAGCAATCAGAGCTGTCTAGAGTCTTGGACCCAGTCGGTGACCAGGTGTCAGGCGTTAGACTGTTTAAACACTTGAAATATCGTCCAACCAAAAAGATCAACAAAAAATCTTCCAGAGCGAAATGCCTTCCTTTTTTCCTTCTTTTGTCAGAGTTCAGAGGTTCAGACACGTTCTACGTTTCTTCCTTCTTCACTTTATATTATGACAGAATTCAATTCATTGAATTCAACAATCCAACCAATTTGAAGTGTCCTAGAGCTCTAGAAGTGACTGGAATTGAGAAGTTGGACCAGCCGCCAGGCCAGACTGCTGTACAAAGTGCAGGCAAAACTACTACAAACTACAACTCTCACTCTGACACTCTCGGACTCACCAGTCAGCTTATAGCTTTTACTGCCTTTTAGTGTACACCGGCTGGGATATACTATTTCAAGAAACGAGAGGTGCTGTGAAGTTTGCAAAGAAATCCCACTTCTTTCGTCATTTCACGCGCGAACCTTTACAAACTTCGTTACTCTGCAGCGTAGCGCACTTGTTCTTATTTTCGTTTACAGCTAGTTCTGTGCAGTGCCAGGCGCGCGAGTTCTCTACGGTTCACCGTCGATCGTTCGTATTAAGTGTCACATTTTACTGCAAGCTTCACAGCACTGGTAGTAATAAAGTAGAAACCAGATGAATAATACAAGCCACCCTACAAACCATACCAATTATTGTAATCTATCCACTGTATCTACCCATTAGATCATTTATTCAGCTAGTATACTAAATATTATTATGATTGTCAATATAATTAATTAATGCATGGCCGTCCGCAGTTCGGAGTCCAAGCCTCCAAACTACTCTTTCTTCTGATACCTAATTTTCGATTTTTATTAAGGTAGCCATTATTATCTTATTACTATACTATAGTAAGCGCAGGGCAATAAATGATCACACCTGTTAATTCGATAAACACTTTTTTTAATGCTTTTAAAATAATTTTAATAGTTGACTACATCGTCGTTTACAGCTTCGACAAACGTTTAAGTTCAGCTGCTTTAGTTGTTACTTGGGTTCCATGAAATAGCAATGCCCCTGTAGCATAGGATTAGTGCCCAAACTCGTGCGCATGCCCAATCGAGCACTAGTAGACGAAGTCAACCTACAGTTACCCAAACTAGTTTTTTAACTGGAATAGATGCTCTTTAAAAAATTTAGTGATTGTTGGTAAGTGACTCATGAAAGAGAAGCTGCTGCATGAGATGGTGCAAGATTTAAAGTTTTAGAAGACAAAATACTGACTGCGGTTGGAAGGACTGGATGTGTAGTGAAAGTTTGTACATTTCAAATAGGTCAAGGGTGTGTGGTCAAGTGTGGTGAAAGAGAGAAAGGAGAAAAGAGTAAAAATAATTTAGTGAACTACTTGACTTTCTTAGAAGGAAAAACAGAGTGAAAGGAGAAGAGCATCAAATACTGAACTGAAGCGACGTGACTGACTGTCACCACAATAATAATAATAATTCTTATTATTATTGCTGTTTACTCAGGTGAACCGTCATAACTAGTGATTGCGAGTTTTGAGAGTCTCGGAGTTGAGTCTGACGTGAATTGTAAGTTTCCTTTGGATAACATTTCAGATTGTGTGTACTGCTCTGTTATTTTACTATTTCTAATTTATTAGAATTTATCATTACATGAATTTTTCCATCCTTCTGTACGCATTCACTTACCACCATTAACTGACGACGTTACGTTAGTCAAGTAAATATACGTTGGAGGGTTTGGACGTCGGAATTGGGTTTGGTTTTGGTTGGGATTTGGGATTTGGGATTGGTATTTAGCTCGTCCGTCCTGGGTTTTTGTGTGGGCACTGACTACTGACTGTTACTAGGGACGGATTCTACGGAGGCTACATTTTACTTACACTTAGCACTGGGTAATAGAGTACTATTACTAATACATTTAATTATAATTATGAGGGTTGACGGTATACTGAATACTAATTAACACATAATTATCGGATAAGTCACCTCCAGCTTTCCAGTTAGCCATTATACATTATAGCATCTTTAATCTTTAACTAACACCAAAGGATAAAGTTGTCAAGGTGGAATAATAGCCAAGGATTTTGAAATTGATCAGAAATTGAATTTGTATCAATACTTAAATACCTTTTAGTTATCGACTTGAGTTGTCAACGGACGAATTACTAGCCGTCGCCGTCAAGAAATGTAATACTATCCAAAAGGGATCTTTATTTTTATCATTACTTGGATACTTTTAGATCATCGTCAACAATCGCAGCTGCAGCTGCAAGTAAACCAAACCACCCACCTGCGGGAGACGTGGAGACATACGTCAGTCAGTTCAATCCACCCGACAGTCTTCAAAAATAGTGCCTGGTGTTGATGGTGTAAAAATCCACTTAGGGAAAATATTTTTACAAACCACCCAAGGTTTCAAAACTCCTAGTTATTTACCCGAAGATCTTCCTCCTCATTTAAGATGCAAAAGAAATCTTTACTTTGCAAACTCGCCATGCACTTCTCTAAATCGACCAGCCTTTCGGCCAGGAAATGAATAAGTATTTTTGTCAAAGTATAATCGTAACACGCCCTTCGGCCTTCGTGTCTTGTGTTGAATCTTTAAAGTTGGAAAGAAGCGTATAGTCCACCCACCAAACTAGTTGAGAGGAATTTTTCCGTAGCTTAAAATAAAAAATGAGGCATTTAACATTCTCCATTTAAGTTGTTACTTCAAAAGTTTTGTTTCAGTATATAATAGGAATAATTTGTTTTTCAATTTAAATTAACAGTGCAATGTCAACATTTCTTCATACTTTGGGAAAGCCTCTCTAAATTCTAGTTGGCTTTAAAAAGTAAATTAGCTATTGTGCAGGCTGTAAACAAGTTCAAAAGCCATCGAATGTCATCTTTTTATCGTTGAATTTTATCGCGCTTTAAGCAGTTAAATATTACGTAATGTGTAAAACGAGCTTTGGCAAGTTTTTGCAAAGGCGTAAAACGCATTATTTTGGTACCTTCCTCCCTTTTTGTGTAATAAAGCGACACAAAACTTTGTATAATTATTTTAAAAAATAGTGCATGACGTGAGGTACATTTTAATTACGTTTTGGAACAAAATCAATCCAGGCGAATGATTGATCAAAGCCAAAAATCGTCGAAGGTAGACTGCTTTATGTATACCCATGTGCATCGGGTGAGTTGCATGGAAAGTACTTAATTGGGTTTCTTGCTGCGTTATCCACGGTCGTGGTGCACTTTCAGGTCGTCTGGTGCGTAGCAAGAAATCACTGGGGATCGGTTGGTACGGAGTGTTGTTTCTCGTGGGTTGCAATGTTTTTGAAGAACGTGGGTTGGATTGCAGCTTCCTGGGCTAATCTTGTAGCTTAAGTGTAGAATATATTTTGGTACCGGATTTACTTACCTATAAAAATGGGTACATTGTTCGTTATTCGTTCGTCAGTAACAGTATATCCGTATACATACCGCTATTAGTATTTCCTTCATCCCATAAGCCATAAAGTAAAACTTTGGTAGATAGGATTTTTTATCATTTGTTCATGGTATTTCCAATAATGAGCAAGTACGTCAGGGAAAGAAAGACTTCAAAACCTGTGCAAAACAATAATCGTAGATGATTTTTTAAAAGACAATTTGTATATTGTGATTACTTGCACATTATAATAGTTTGATTCATGAGGCATAGCTGTTTATAAATGGTAATGCATGGTTATTGGAAAACCAGCGATACCTTTGATTCAAAGCAATAGAACACATTTGTCCTACGAGCAACTGAAATCAGTATGTTGTGTATATTTGTCTTACGAATGTTGGTACACCTGTATAAAGCATGCTTAAGAGTTAATGGAATTCGAGTTTAGATTTTGTTTTCATTTCAATTGGATGTGATGTAGTGGTTTAACTTACCGTATGTTTTACGGTAAACCCCATCGCACTGCCATGCATTAAGGAATACGCGTGTATTAAATATTACATTGGATTGTCTGAACCGTAAATGCAATAAAGCATTTTTTTGTAGTTACTAAATTAGAATTTGAAGATGATGATGGACGGCGGAGGTGTATTTGGTGGAGCCAAAGCGGGCGCCCCTTTTGATCCAGTAACCTTTGCTAAGAAACCTCCAGTCATTGTTAGAGCAGCTTGTTTGGTGAGTGCGCATTCTTCGTATTTTCAACAGTAAATATAAGGGGTAAATAAACCCTTAAAAGTGGTAGCGTCGAGTTAATTCAGTATGTAGGAATTACCTATTTTACCCATTTTACATTTTCCGGTATTAGGTGTGTGCCATCATCGTATTTGGCTGTATATCATCAGAAGGATGGCGGTATGATCGTAAGAAGCAAAGAGAAACTTGTCTTTACAACGACGACAGTGGTGCTTGCAATTATGGAGTTGGAATCGGTGTCATTGCGTTTCTTGCTGCTATCGGATTCCTTGCTGGTGAATATCTTTTTGAGCAAATGTCGTCGGTGAAGACCCGCAAGCATTATGTTTTGGGAGATCTAGCTTTCTCTGGTAAACATTTAACTTTTAGTTAAGTTCTTTGTAGGCTTAAAATGTATTTAACAGTCTGAAGATAGAAAGAGACACATGGAAGACGGCGTAGTATAACCACTAGGCTCACTACAAGTACAGAAACTCCCGTTTGGGATCATATTTCTTCGCTTAAGAGGCCAAACGGGTTACATCGAAATTAAACTAAATGGCAGAAATATCCGAAAACTCTTAAAAGAAAAGTGGTGCATATCCGTTGCTGTATGTCAGTGTATGTTATGGATGTGAACCACTTTATTTCTAAGAGTTTCTGGATATGCATCATTTTGCCTTGCAAACCTTTATCTACATGTAACTCATTTCACCTCTTATACGACGATTTGTGAACTCTTTAACACAGAATACCTTCGGAGTCGTTTTTGTTTTTCGAACTTTGGTCAACTATGACGCAGCTTTGCACAAATTTTATCTGCGTAAATTCATTTTGTACGACTGTATTGGAGACTGGTCAGCATCGCAAATTGACATTGTGCGTATTTAAGATTTGCTCATGCTAACAAGAACGGCAACGCAAACATCTATGTACTTATTTTTGGGTTCCCAATTGTGTGTCGATCTACCGGCCTACTAATAATATTTCGGCATTCGGTATCATACACTATAAGTACTGAAAAATACGAGTTTATCTCTTTTCCCCTGAACCATTCCACCTCCCAGATTCCCCTTATGCACTAATGCCCGTATTCACTTTTCCCCTTATGCTCTTTTCCCCTCAGAACAGTGCCCCTTAAAACTTACCCTTATGACAATATTCTACCTTTCCAATTTCACTGAATATAAATACAAACTAATATACGAATGATTCTAAAATCAAAGGTAAAGGTACGCACGTAGAAAAATGATTGTTCTTAGCGGAAATACGCGTAATAAGGGGAAAAGTGAATGAGGGCAATGTAATAAGGGGAACTGAATACAAGGAGAACCTGGGAGTTGGAATGGTTCAGGGGACAGTCATAGATAACTGCCTTTAGCTGCTATCGCTAGTGTTTTAAAGTTTCTGTAAGTCCGTGACACCTTGAACTTTGATGCTTGATATATATTTTTTCATACCTATTTCTATTTTTCTTATACGAAGTAAAACACGTAAGTAACGTTGCGTTATTGAATAACTTTTATGGCTTAAAACGGAGAAGTATTTACTTTTGTAAACACAGATTTTTGTTATTATTACTAGTGTCGGTATTGATATATTTCAGTTGGTCGTTAAGGTCGTTATTTTGGAGTTATACCATGAAGGGTAGGTGTGTAAGTGATTTGACCGAAACTTGTTGGATTGAAATTTGATTTTCAGGTTTCTGGTCGTTTCTTTTCTTCGTTGGATTCTGCTATTTGGCTAATCAATGGAGCAAAGCAGCCGAACCCCCAGCGGATGTTGGTGTAGGAAATGTGAAAGCAGCGATCTTCTTCTCTTTTGTCTCGGCTTGCACCTGGGTGAGTGAACATTTGATTACTCAGTTCAGGTAGGTACTTAGTTTCAACTGATCTTTCCCCTCCGTTAGATCTTTCAGGGGTTTTCTCGGCGACTGCAATAGACATGAATTTACTGGTAATGACATAAAATTCTAGAAATGGATTCTAAGTTATAAATATATTTATAGGTACGGCGAACCAGCGTACCTTGGAGAGGTTTTAATATGTTGTGTTTTCGATTGTATTGGGTTTATTAAATTCGATTTCCAATTTTATCGTTGGGCTGGACTAAGAATGTTTGGAGGCTTAGCTGATTTAGGATCATTATCGCACTTTGCTAAACCAATCAATTTTAAAGTAAAATTTATGCGAGTAGTTTACTTATAACCCGGATATAATCGGCCGGAATTGATTTACATAATTTACTCGTGTGTTGTGTAATGGTTCGGGCTTAATTACAAATTTTTATTTGGCCAACTAAGCCAACTTGCTTCTCCCCCGAATGCTATTCGGATTGGGGGTTTCGGCAAACATACAAAGGGTCCAACTTGCAGTACGTACCTAGGTTAGTTGTATAGTTTAGAAAGTTAACAACGCTGTGGGTATTTCATGTCAATAAAAGTATTAATCACACATGCAGTGAATTTTATGGTATATTTCTGCATAATTAAACTCGACTTTTGTTTTTAAAAAGTTAAAAACATATTTGTTAAAGTCATGAGGGTAATGCAGGCGTAATTTCGTTGAATATCAGTGCCTAAAAAATGTATTACTTGTTCCAAATTGAAAGTTTTAGTCAGTGCCCGTTGATGTTAATAGTATTATTACGTTTCGTTTTCAGGGTGTGTGTGCATTCTTAGCATTCCAACGTTTCCGCCAAGGATCTGAATCCGCATTTGCACCTGCTTATGAAGTCGATTCAGCTGCAATGCCCGGAGCCACGGCTTATTCATCTTATCCCGGTGGACCAGACATGGGTACCGGGGGTTACCAAGAACCTCCTTTTGGGCAAAATAAAGGTTTGTACAGTTTGTAGTTTGTGTATTTCTTAGCACATCTATTTCAAGTTCTTACGAATAATGTATTCTTGTTGGTATGAAATACAACGGCGATTATTATTTTTACACGTAGAAGTACTGTTAGCAAAATGAATATTACATTGTATTAATGAATAATCGTCGCTTTAAATGCACTGGCTCCCAATTAATGTAGCCAAAAGACTACCGCGAAATCATTTATGTGCTGCATTAGTTAGTTGGCAAGAATAACGAATGGTTTCTTATTATCTACAGGTCCTGGTATGGATTATTCAGCTCCTACTTACTGAATTGATTCCCAGTAAATTACTCATCTAACGATTTGATCATTCAACCTTTTTGACAACCCAAACGTATAAGCTGAGCCACCAACACGGTACTGAGGCTGGTTAAAAATTCAAAACGATTCCATCGGTACACTTGAGAAACAGATAATAGTGTAATTAAACCTCACCATTGCCTGTTAACTAAGGTTTGAAAATTCTAGCTTCATTATGCATGTAGTTTGTTTATCGCGCTGAAACCAAACAACATTTTTATGAAAAATTGAAGCGATCTAAAATAAGCTTAAATTAGTGAGTAGTACTCTGCTAAGATTAATTTAATTTATTAGGTTGTTTGTCAGTTATAAGGTTATCGAGCTATGTACTTGGTATTAGTTTTGGATTAACTAATAATTTGCTCGTTTAAAATAATTAGTTGGTCTAATATGCTGCTTACACTATCACAACTGGTGTTTATTGAATGATTTTTTACTTCAATACGTTAATGGTTTTCCTATGTAGAACTGAGTTTATTCAACTTCCATTTGTAAAAGCACCGGTGTTTGGGTTCTTTATCCAGAGTGTGTCGTTCTGGACAGGTTTTCTTATTGATCTCAAAAACAATCGTAATTTATTAAAAAAATGTATTGGGAAAAACAATCATGGTGTGTAAGTTGCAGCGTTTATAGATCATATTTTCGTTTCGCAATCTGGTTAAAGAGGCAGCTAGTCAACTTCGGTACTTTTACTCGTAACTCGGGCTGTCGTGTTTTAAGTATCTTTTAACTTCTACTAAAAAGTGTTCAAGCGTAAATAATTTGTTCGTTCACGCAGCCTATGTTATTGTGGTCATGTCGACTGGAATATGTTGTGCAGCTATAAGTATACTATGTGGTAGCTTAACTGTACTTGTAAATTATATGTACTTACCTACATCATTGAACAGAATTTTTGTTCATCTCAAAAAGGTTTAGTTGAGAATTCTCCCAGTATTCTAGATTTTTTAAAGATTTACCCATCGGCAAAATGGTCGAGATCAGGAGTGAAAATTCATCATTTTCTGAGAAATACCTAAACAAAATGCAACTTAAATTAAAAATAAACCGTTTCCCAAATTATTTTGTTGTCCCGAATTTTTTGTTACTTTGCTACAAAAATTAAGTGTTGATGAAACAAGAAAACTTGATTTAACATAAGTTGTTTGGTATGACGCAAGAATATATGTGCAAATCAAGCACTTCCTGTTATCATAGTCTGAAGAGTGACAATGAGACGAATTCGCAGTTCATATTTTATACAAGATTATTCTAATTATACGTAGTGTATTCATACTGTAGATACCTATGTGAATCAGTTTTGGGTACAGTCAGCAATGCCATATAAATTCGAATATAAAAATTCAGAGAAAGTAATAATAATAATCATGTTACACATACCTACCTAATTATTGCAGTGTTATTGTCTTGGTGCATCAGAGATTCCGTGTTTTCTGTAGTTCGAAGACCAAACTGCTCGGTGCGTGTTAAAGACGTACAAGAATCGTAGTAATGCTGAGTGATTACAGAATTGACAGGATACTGCTAAAAAATCGGAACGTAGAGTTATTTAGTATTTTGAAACCAAAACTGCCATGAGAAATATTGCATGTCTGCATTGCCTGCGATCTTCGTTACGTTGCTACTTTGCTACAATGAAAATCCGTGACTTTGTCGCGGCAACAAATTTGGTCAACCTTTCTGTTCTCTCCTTTTTTCAAGAGGTTTAATATGATTGCGAAAATTTTAATTGAGTTTGAAGTATGTACGAAGCTCTGCTAACAAAAATCGAGTATCGCATTTCTTTGTGATAGTGGTTATTCTGGGAAGTATGTGCTGTGTACCACTGAAGAATTGGCAGTTTGTGAATTGAGTATTGGGGCACTTGTTGGTAGTATATACTAACGTCTTGGTAGTCTACATTACTAGGTCAGAGGTGCATAATATGTAAATGCATTATTAGGTGCATGTGTCGTAACCCCTTGCTGTTATGTTAGGAACGTATTGTGATGAATGATCACCGCATTTCACTGGTAAAGAAGGAGTAAGAAGTCAAAAATGTAATCAACAAAAATTACAAATTCGCAGAAATTCCCACGTTAATCGTAATCAAACACTTTTACTTGATCACTCCATGAGGCAGTAAAAGTCAGATGGTTTCGTTGCATATCAGCTATATAAAAAATAGGTAGGTTCTTAAGTTAACGAAATAATTGCCTGTATATTTCAAATATAAATAATGCAAACTACCTATAGTTATTCTAAACGTAAGTTATTCGGTACCTAGTTTATAGTTGTATGTATTTATTGGTTGGTTAAATTGTAAGTACGAGATATTACGTGTATTAAATTAGTGTGCGTAAGTATACATATGATTACAGACCTATGTTCTTACTTCGGAAATGTTTGTAATTTTTATTTTTTAAGTACCTACCTACCTTGCCTACTACTTTGTATTACAAATGAAATTCTGCCCTTGTAATAGCTTTTTTTCCTGTACAACATTTTGTTTGTTTACGTTTTCTGCCAACATAGTAAACGTTTATTTATTTGACAAGATGATAATTCAGATCAACTGATTGTTAAAAACCGAAATATCGAAAGTTCTTCGGCATCGTTTTTTTTATCCAGATAAAAAGAAGAATTTCGTGTACACTTCAATTGCACATTCAAATAAATCCTGGATCTCGATTCTTACTGTAAGATTGTAATAATGCAACAAGTCCTCAGCTTCACTACAACTGTGAATAATTGTGTACTACTTTATTGACGTTTGTTGAATAAGTTGAAGGAAATCTTCCAAGTTTTTTCTGATTGATTTTTTCTTGTTTTGCCAATTTCGTATAATAATTGATTTCGTACTGATTTTGCTGCTAGTAAATATATAAGTGTTATTCAGAATTACATTTAACTATTAGGGCTTATTCGATAAAGTTTTTGTTGATTTTATGCAGACATCATCTAGTCAACTAGTTAGACTTGATTTATATATTTTAAGGTTCTGGAAGAACGCGCGTCGACGATGTCGTATCTTTCTGTTTAGAAGTTTTGCAGTCGTGTATTACTTGCACATGTATATAATTATAGATATAAATATCATATACTGTATGAGTCGTAATTACTAATATAAGCTCATGGGGTTAAACCCGTGTTCCTGGGATCTCTGTCCCTGAAGAGTAGGCCGTGGTTGTTACTTGTGCAATACGTACTTTAGGATGTCAACCTCACATGGAGGGACATTATTTTATTACAGGATCTGTACTCACAGTAATATGCTGTAAGTTAGGCTGAATAATTTTAGAGTTTGTATCAATTAAGTAAACAGTACTAAAAAACAATATTACATAGTTAAGGTTTATTGCCAAAGACAAGTGGCATTGATGACAGCGAGTGAGACAAAATTACTTGATGATTTTCATTGATCTTTGTTGCCTCATCCGAGCTACCCGTTACGTACGTGCGGTGCGGTGTATCAATCAAGGTTGGATGCTTTTAAAAGTGGTCACCCCATCACTAGATACGGACAATGACTCAAATTAACTTTTAGTTACACTTGGGCGAACGGACAAACTTCAAAGCAACAGCGTAATAGAGCGTTGCCACTTATGTTTGCCCATGTGAAACCAATCTATTTTGTAAGAATGGTAAATTGTTCTATTACCCGACTCACATTGAAACTCCATGTGGAAACGGGATACTTACTCTTACTTGGCAATCTTGACAACTCACTGTTCAAAGCACCAAAGGCATCTCAGTCATTCCGTAATCCGTAACCACAGCCAATGATTACTATCACCTAACATAGGTTGATACGGAGACACAAATGTGACATGGCTATCAAATGAACCAATCAGAAATAATAGATCACGAGGAATAAATCGTATCCACATGTTCACACAATATTATGTTAAGCCATACAAAAATTAATGTAATAGTATAATGAGTAAACTTAGTTATATTTATTCTTCACTGCACTTAGGTGAGTATACCGGCAAGCGAATTTGATTGAAAAGATTGTATGAGGTCGTGCAGTGCAAAAAGTATGCAAATAATTGAAAACGGTACCGACATCCCGCGAGATACTTACATCGGTATAATTGTGTGAGTACCACATTTATTAGTATGTCTACGAAGATATACTCACCTAATAAATTTAACTCATCAATTTCTCGTACATATACTAAAGTGCATGCATGCACTAAAACATAAGTGCTGCTACAAGTGCATAGTACTAAAGTGGTATTTCAGCGTTAACGTTAACTAGTTAGTCAAGATATACACAATTATGGGAATATAAGCATAATTTATATTTGAATTTAATAGTAAATTATTTTATTTGCAAACTCGAGTGACACTGTTCCAACTACATAAAGTCTGTTGTATACTACAATGTGATCATTAGTTCTTAATAATCGTGTGGAAGTCATCATCATCTGTAAATTAGATATTCCAACAAGACTCAATCGTTACCTCATCTCGAGCATCTCTTGTTTTTGGTTAGTAAGAACGTTAGAAGTGGTTTTAACAGTAAGAACATAAATACATATATTGATAGTTATATAATATTATTCTTAAGCTAATGAACTGGATAATTACCTACACAAAATGTTACTAGTGCAAGAGTGGAAATTGAAGTATTAATATATAATTCCTACGATTACCCTGTTAAATTATGTACATATTGAAATGTTGATGTGTATGATAAAACCATAAATATGTATAAAATTATTTACTTGAATTACAAAAATACTGTCACTGTTGTAGGCCATATTATAATTACACCAAGATATATAATTGTATACATACATGTAATCATCGTAAGTTAAATGAATCGTTAGAAGAATATGAATATTTGGCAGTGTGTAGAGTAAGTGAGTAGAGCAGCGTGTAAAATTAAAATGTTAAGTGAGCATTTAGTAATTCATAATTATTTATAAATTGTTACAATGAATACACGCAAGACGCTCACGAACAACGTAGCTGTTGCCCATGTCATCATTACTTGTTTAAAAAACTATCCGTAAAACATGAGTTTCGAAGTTTCGATCGGAAAAACGTTTGTAAACACGAGAGAGAAAAAACAGTTTGTATGTATCGTATAGGTTATTCTCCCGTCAGTCCAACTTGAATCGGTGCGGATACTCCAGTTAAATGTACACTACGTAATTACACCGTATTACTAGCAGACTAATTTGCAGATTCAAGTACTAAACGCACTTGATTTGAGCCATGGCTAAATGGCATTTTACCTAGGCATAATTTGCTATACGCTATACGGTTGCTCGTTATTGTTCCTTGAATTGGCATCTACTGTATTATAATTGGAGGTTCCTTCTAAAAATGTCCTTTGACTGACTTGTGATTAAATAAAAATAACTGAATCTCAAATTTAGGAGTAACGCTCTGCAAATGATGGGTGGTACACGTAATACACGTGTAATTACGTATACGTCTGTCCACTTTATGAAAAAACCTTGTTACTTGTGTGGTCCTGGATTGTATCAGTAAGGACTAATCAAACAGTCCACCTAAAAAAGCATCAGCGGACGGATAGTGTGGTCTTTATTTTCTGCATCTGAAACCTACCGATGATGTATATATGTACAGGAAATACATCTCCATGCCCTTTTTTGTGCGACATATTTATAATAAACGAGAATAGGAAATAAATCTAAACTATGAAGATATCTAAAAGAAAGTGCGTACATACCTAATTATATCAACTCAACGCTGCGTCGTAATATAGTACACATATATGTAGTAGAGTCGATGTAAGACCAGTAGAAGGAACTTTGTAATTATATTACTGTCCATTACGAGGTAACAATGTTTAGCATCTTCCGGTGAGTAAGGGACTTCTGACATGATATATAATTACCTAGAATGATGTATGTACTTAATCAGTGGATAAAAAAAATTATGCGACGACTTCTTTTCTGCGACATTGTCATTTCATTGATGTTTATTATACTTATTAATGTTGAACGTTGTTCTCACCTAGTCAAATTTTTGGGGCAAGATAAAAGTATCTAAAGTGTTTCTGTTTGTATACTGCGTAAGTGTAAGCATTATTGTACTGTTTGTACGTCACACATACACGGTCTCCGTCGTGATTCGTGATTAATGGATTGATTATATTTCTGTTATTCGTATATATTTACTTATATTTTCTACCATTTTTGAAACTTGTGAGGGGGGAAAGTGGCATATTTTTTGGTGATTGTATATTATTGTTACACTTGTTTACTCTTGTTTTATTAAGTACTTTCGTTTCGCTGTTGAAGCATTTACGTGGACTAACTTTGATAATCGTTACAAAGCTTGTTATGATAATCTATTTTCAAGTCACTTTAATATTCTTTACGTAATATTTTTGACACAGAGTCAGTCATTTATGAGAATAAGTATACTATAGTATTGTATAATTATTATGGATATATACATAAGATAAAACAATAAAAAAAAACTGGCTGGTGAATGTCATAGAAAAGTAATTGAAAGCGTTGATACACACCAACGTCTAACCTTAAATACATGGAGTCAATCAATGTATGTAGCAATAAAAGTTCCGTGTACACTTAACTCGCTGCTCTCGCCTATTTCTTATTTACCATTATCAACCGTTGCATTTATTTTACCATCCCACTTCAGATATCGTAGCATGTTTTTTTCTTTAAATTTCATGGTGTTCAAAGATTGTGTATTAAATGTCTAGTGGTGCTTTATTAAGACAGCTATTTAATATCGTCTATTAAAAATCAAAATGAGGCATTTCCGGTACACAATCATACAATATGCACGTCATTTTGCTTCTTAACAAACGATATGCATGTATGTATCCACCTGTCTTTTAGCTCTGGGGATGGAGAATTTCTGGCAGGCGGTGGCTGTTTAAAAATGGGAATAATAAGTTCCCAAAAGCTGAGTGAGAACCAACATGTAATAATTCCACACATTGTATAATCTATGCTGAGCACTAATGGAAAGATTAGAAAACTAAGATGCATGCATACTTGTTACATATGAGAATTAAAATAACCATCCGGAGGTACTCCCTCTTACTAGATACTTTTGGTGTTGGAAAACAATTTACCTCTTAAAAGACGATATAGAATATTCAGGGACCAATAATTGTACAACACAAGGCATTACAATAGATGCGATAAGGGGTGCTGCTTTTGTGCTTCGTGCTATTGATGTGAGAGATGAGCTGATCCAACTGATCGCATAAGAACTCTGGGCCTACTAAAATTTTCGGTCTGCTCATCTGTTCGCAGGAAGATGTGGATTTGAATGGGATGATGAAATGGGATGCGGATAAAGAGGCCGGGGAACTCTAAAGCAAATACTTACAGCAACTGACAGAAAGAGAGAAATATTTGCTGGAACATGCAGCTGCAGTGTGGCAGTTGTGGCAGTGGCAGTCAGCAGTTCGGTTGGCTCCCATAAACAGGTAAGGGACGGAAAGGTCTGTAAATATAATAGGTAGATCTGTCTTAATTGAAGGTACTGCATACTACAAGTGGTGTACAACAGTGCAGTGCAGTGCAGCGTCAAGCATTTCAAATAAAGTAAGATTGGTTTCTATTTTCGAAAAATACGACGTCATTTTAGGACATGCGTTGGATATTAGGCTTAAAATAGCAAATTGTGATTTGTAAAAATACATGACAGGTTATATTGTAATTGTAAAATGTAATATACCTAGTACAATATAAGTTATTTGTATTTTTTTTTAAACTCAAACTGTATTTGTATTTTAATACTGAGGTGCAATATTACAATTATAAAACAAATTATTTAATTGTAATTATTACTTAATACTATTAACAAGACAATACAATCTCAGTTGTAGTTAAAATTGCAATTACATGTACAGTTCCTTTACAGTCCTACGACTTTAGGTTTGGAGGCGTCGACGCAGGCGAAATAAAATATAATACAACGTTTTCTGAGAAGGATTGTCTTAGGTTTTTCCTTATTCAGCCCTGCTGTTGGCTGTTGTTATGCAATCGTTCAGGAATCAGGAGCATAAAACTAATGATTTTGATTCGAGTACTCTCTTGCACGTTTTTATGATTTACTAGAAACCAAACACAAGTTTAAAAAACTCACAATCAGGGGTAGTAAGTAGTTCATTGAAACTGACGATTCACTACTTTTTATCCTCTACTTTGATTTCCTTTTAAATCCCCCCAGATCAACTTTTCTCTTCTTTCGAATTTCTTACTCCATCTCACCGCATTGCCACCACATATGTACATAGGTATTATGTAGTGCCCTTACTTGAGTTTTCTTATTCACCTCCCAAGTATACAGTAATAATACAATGCAATGTCTTTGACCACATTTCATAGACATAGCGAAGAGAAGTAATTTTGAAGTTTGCCTTAAAATACTGTTCTTGCAATGAATAGAGGGCAATTACGCAACAAAGTAACGCTCAGGTTCAATATTTTTGAATGAATTGTATAGGACAGTAGTCCATCGAGGTAAAGGAAGAAGAGGGGATACAATAATGCAACAGACCTGGGGGGTTCAGAAATAAATTCAAGTATACAAAGGGGCCCACTAATACCCTGAACTCCAGTTAAATCAGTCTGGAAATCAAATACTGACTTCCACAGCAGCAGCAGAGTTTAGCACAGGGGGTCGTTTATTTTATTTTATTTTATCTAGTAGGTAAGTATGTCCTTTTTTTGAAACTTTTTTGGACATTTCATTGGCCTTTTATTAACCATACACTTGCATGTGTAGTGTTACTTTATTAAATTGTAGGTTAAAATTTCCCGAGCTAATTTGTAAAATCTTGTAACCTTTTATTATGATTTTATTAA
This sequence comes from Dicyrtoma fusca, assembly GCA_034695205.1. Lineage (NCBI taxonomy): Eukaryota > Metazoa > Arthropoda > Collembola > Symphypleona > Dicyrtomidae > Dicyrtoma > Dicyrtoma fusca. The sequence goes on from JAQFZC010002818.1 coordinate 16,881, forward strand.
TTCCGATGTCTTGTATTTTAATTCGATAGTCTGTACTCCGTGGGGCTGATTACATGACGCGTGGGCTCCTTCATATGTCCTAGTTCAATTGATTTCTGTGGTAGTAGAGTGTTGACTAGTGTAGTAATTAGCCCTTAAGAAAATTAATCTATCCAACTGTCTACTATTTTCGAGTATGATTGAACATGTATATGTGTCATTCTTGCGCATGTACTACAATATTTGAAAATATGGATAAAACCCTGCATAATAATAATAATATATATGGAATCCACAGACCTTAATTTAACATAGTAGATGAGGAAGAGGACAATTTTGTGGAATATACTAGGTACACTGAGGCAGAGGAGGATCTATAACCTTGTTATGTGAGGCCGGGGGCTAATTTTTTTTAGTGCGAATTCATTGTAGACCATTAACAATATTATATATAGGTACATACCTACGTACATTTTGTCCAGCCATGGAGAAACTAAAGCTAACGTTATGTTGCGTTGGATTGGAACTACATACGTAGAAGAGCGTGGACGTACCCGGCTGTACGGTACAGATATTGCTTTATAAAAGGCTTTTAATATTTTTTATTTTTATACCGTCGTCAGCAAAATGATATTCTCTATCATACCATGTAAGTAGGCAAGTGTTTGCAAAATGTAATTTAAATTATGCCAGTTACAAGATTACTGCAATAAAAGATCAGCCGCTCAGTTTCTTAAAACTATGTAATACAAAGTAATTCCATTGACTGGAAAAATATTCTAATCCTAAAGTTCCAGTATGACTCAACTTGCCAATCGTATCATAATAGCCGCAGATTTGGACCAGAGGGGAAGAGAGGGCAAAGAGGTCCCGGAAATAAAGAATGTTTAAAAGGAAATCAAAGGAGAGGACCAAATGTAGGGATTAGTGAGTTTTAATGAACTACTAGCTCTGCGTTTTTTAAACTTGAGCTTAGTTTCTAATCTTATATAAAAAGATAAAAAGATTTGAGTCGCCAATTTCGTCATTATACCTAACGACGTATGTATATACCGTATTCCCCTATCAATTGCAGGGTGTCAAATAGTTTCCGGGTTTATAACCCGTAAATCATAAGGAAGCCAAACCAGCTTTATGAATTAGTTGCCGGAGCAATTATTAGAGGAAACACGGTACTTACATTGTGTCGGTCTGTCGTCCTTCTGTGGCTGTTAAACCAAATAACTGCTGTTTCTATTACTGTGATTACAGAGGCTCTACTTTTCGCTTGGTTTTTCGTTGCCTCTCGCCTCAACGGCGGCGGAAACCCGGGGAAGAACTTTCGAGCTTTAAAGAATCCCATGTACAAGTCAGCTCCAAATCAATAGGAGATCTTCGAGACACGTCCGAAGTACAAAACCAATGTCTTTGCCTGCTGTTCAGTGTGTCAGTAGGGTTCGACGTCATTTGGTTGGCTTAAACAGAAAAAAAACACAATGCACTACTGCACGTACAAACCTCTGGAGGGCTGCAAGTTCAAAATCTGTAAGCTCTGCAGCAACGTAAGTCTTTAATGAGCAGTCTAGAAAATTTTGAATTATGTATTACATTCATAAAGTACAAGTACAAACACCAGGCGGCAGAACCAGTCATCATTTGTTTCAAAAATTATTATTTTACTGCACAAATTAGGTCAAATTCAAGTAAAAATAATAAATGTTTTCAATGGTTGTGCTAAAATGCTCATTCAATAATAAAAAAGCATGTATTACAGTAAGGCGCAGGTGAATAGTATAATATACACACAGCTCTGGCAATTATTTGTATTTCTGTTTCCAGAATACGAGAGCCTCCATCGAAACTGGATGGAGAAATGTCATATTTAGTGGGGAAATATGGACTGAAAACGTGTTCAGTTGTGGTAGAGAGACTTTCAAATAAAAAACTGGATATATTGCGAAAGATAGCAGAAGTTAAAAGAGTTTTGGAGAACTTATCGAAAAAGCAGTTGCCCAAGCAGAAGCGATTGGAGATGGAGCTTCAAGGAGGAAGTATGGATCCTCTAGTGGCCACGAAAGAAATTTTGTGTCATGTCAACAACTGTGGCTTTAAAGGGAAATTCACGTCTCACTTTGAATTGGACATGCATCTCAAACGACATCATGAAGGTAGAGCTGGAATTTAAATAATATTTTGTTGCTATGCGTGTTTTGCTTCCAATGTTCCAGTTCATGAGAAACTTGGCAGAATAATTTTATTGAACATCTCGACCTGGTTGAAATCTGTTTATATACGTAGGTGTAAAGAAGCCTTATAGTTGTCAGCTGTGCTCTAAATCCTTTCAAACTCTGAGATATTTGGACGACCACATGAACGGACACAATGGGGAGAAGCCCTACGTCTGCAGTACGTGTGGAGCTCGACGGGGGACGAGATCTCTTCTGAAGCGCCACCAAAGACTCGTCCACGGAGCTCAAACCCGGAAGCGCTCGTTTAGATGTCAAGTCTGCCGAGCTAGATTCGAGTCTCGAATGCTGTGTGTGGACCACGAGGGGACTCATCCCGAGATAGTTCATCTTCGGAGGGGACAGGGGCGGAATAAGTCTGGAGACAAGGAAAAGAAGGACCGGCCTGTTCGTGCCCGGTTCGAGTGCGATCTCTGTGGCTTCAGGGGGAAGTACCACTCGGTCTTCAAACAGCACATGATGCGACACTCGGACGTGAGGCCCGTTCAGTGCGAAGTCTGTGACAGATCCTTTAAACGCCTGTCCGCCCTCACCGTCCACATGGCCGTCCACACGGACGAGCGCCCCTTCCCCTGTCACCTCTGCTCCAAAACTTTTAAGCTCAAGAAAACCCTGGCCAATCACGTCCTGCTCCACAGTGGGGATCGACCCTTCAAGTGTCACATCTGTCCCAAGGCCTATCCAACCAACACACATCTCGCCATGCACATGTTGTCGCACAAGAAGAAAGGAGATTTTGTCCCAGTCTCCAGCCCCAGTCACCTCCCCCCATCGGTGGAAGTTCAAAGGCCAGACGACCCACATCCAACACCAGACTCAGCCACTCAACGTCGGCCTTGCCCCACCGTCGACGTTTCCCAGTTGTTCTCTCAAACATAATATTCTGCGTATGCATTATTATTACCTCAGTTCTTCCCTCAGTCAGATTTTATCAGCATTTCTTCTCCTAACATTCCGCAGTATAGCTGTGTCTTTTTTTATGTTTTTCGTTGGATTTTCGTTACGATCAAACGGATATTGCATCGTGCAGGCCAAAAGCACTGAAGCTTCCGTTTCATTCATTTAAATAGTCCTACATTGTATTCTGTACTTATTGTGATATTTAAAGTTGTTTTTGGGTGACATAGGCCGTTGCAGCTTAATACGTGTCTTTCTACGGATTTTGTATTTTAAGGTTCTCACAAATAAGTGTATTAAGATCAACTCGAATCAGATCACTCACCAAGATAACCCTGTTGTAGCTGTTTCCTCGTATGTACGTAATGTATTAGTAGATGTCATAGTTGCCATTTGCCATTCTTACTTGAAAGAGTAGAAAACCTGTGGATTAATCTAGCGACTAATTTTGTATTCGTTTGTATCGGTTACACATTGACCCAGCTAGCATTAGGATCTCACGAGGAGCTTTACAGGATGTACCTTTGGGAGTAAGTGATATCCTCAGGATATTTGAAAAAGTTGCATTGATATTATTGGGATGTAGTCATGACATTCGTTTGTCCCAAATTGGGGTATCCCGAAAACATCCCCAAAAATAATCCCAACGAAACATTTTGACAATGTTGGGGATGTTAATTACGGCACTAGGGGATGCACACGCGATTCATTACGGACGCGTACCGGATGTATTAATAATATAAATATGATATCCCTAAAGAATTATTTCGGGATGCTCTCCTGATTCCATTGACGAAAAGCAATTTCATTCAATTTTTAATTACAATCAAAGCAACAGTAAACAGTACAAAAATCACTACACAGTAAAAAGGATCTTTAATGACACATTAATCAGTGAACTGGTGTAAGTTAGTACCAAAGTCAAAGTAATAAATATAATAAAACAATTAAGTAACACAAAATTCAGTTCAAGTTCAAATAATTAACAATGTACGTGATTGTAACGGTTAAACTTGGTAAATGATGTAGTAACTATAAATAACTATTTAGAATACGTATTGGGAAACGAATGGCAAAATTACATAATAGGAGGAAACCGTGAACAAAACCCGAGCGCCTTGAGATTTTCACTTAATTTTTCGTTTTCTACGTATTTCAAGAATAATAATACCAATACCAACTCTGAAGTCAATTCTAAATCACTGAATAACTATACCA
>JAQFZC010002819.1:0-21198 GCA_034695205.1 Dicyrtoma fusca
TCTCTCTCTCTCTGCCTCCTTCCCTCATTTCCATTTCACATTCACCTCATCTGCATCGGTCGTACAAGAGTGTGGGTTTCGGGCTTGTATTTAGAAAATTTAAGATATTATTTGTCTTCCTTTGTCTCTTCAACCTTTTTTTAGAGAGCCAGTTTTAAATTTTGAAAAAAGAAAGGGATCTTATCACAGCTGTTCTCTTCCTGTTTCCTGTCTGTGCTTGCCACTGTCTTTCTTGCCTTTGTGTCGTAAAGCAAAAATTGTATCACTAGGCAAACTGAAATAAGCTATAGTGGGTGAAGTTACCTACCCACCCACACTTTTTATTCCGTTTCAAAACCAGATACAAAATATAATGCAGGCTTTAAGTAGTATGATGCTCTGTGGTATCTTCATCCTTTGGCCTGTGGCCCTGAAAAATCAACAGTGTTCGGAGAAAGAGTGGAGCAGCTCGAGAAGGAATGAACTCGAGCAGTGGATAATGAGCAAAAGTCTATTCCCTAGAAACTGGGTTACAACGAAGCTTTATTTTTGGTTCCGCGAAGATCGTAACGACTTTCTCTTCTGAGACTACGACTGTGAATTGTGCCATATGTTTCAACAAGTATCCTTATCTAAACGTATTTTCAATAATTTCTCAAACAGCTGGTTTTGGCTTAAATATAGACGTAGAAACCTACTACCACGAAGGCTCTTACAAAATTATTGATCTTTCCTCTCTTGTATGTAGTTGCAAAGTAGGGCATTGGTAAATATCTGCAAAACGTCCCAAGTCCAATTTGCCAGCTTAAATTCAAAATGATCCAAGCCCACTTACAAGCAAAATGGAAAAAATTAATTCGCATTGTTGGTTTTACTATTGTAACGACGAGTGAAGGTAGTATTTTTGCACTTTTTCAAAGTAGTAAAACGAATAGTGTGGATAGACTTGGTACATTTTGCAGCTACAGTACTCGTATGAATCCTACTCACTTATCTCTATATGAACAATACCCAGAGGTAAAACAAAATTGTTGTTTTTGCCAAACTAGAGTTTGTAGAAAGAGAGCAAGTTAAATAAGCTAAACGATTCCGCACCACGAGGATACAAAGTTCTATAAGTGTACACCAAGGTACAGAAAAACATATCAAAGAACTCTCAATACAATTTAATAAAAATTCTTTATTAACATATGCCAAGCCCAGTCATAATTTGTCTGTTTCAAACAATGGAAAATGGATGGACGCGTAGCGTAATGCTGTATCAACTTTATCACGGAACAGTTGTAGTGGTATGCCTGCTCCTACAGTGCCGGGACTTTGTACCGATAGTTGTATGGATGGGTGAGATTCCTGAAGTTGCTGGAAATGAAAGAAATATTTGTTGTGGAATTGAAGTTGTTTTCTCTGTGGGAAAGTGTTCGTCAAAATCCTGTAAAAGATTATTTCCAAATAAGAAAAGAAAGTAAAAGCGAAAGAAAAGTAAGTGGAAAGTATGTGGATTTTTCTCCACATGAAACAATTATAAGGACAGACAGAGCTGCTACTACACTGCCTGTCTCTCTATATCTTTATACATACAATCTCTTGTGCACAGTAGCTTATAAGCGGGAGAGAGCGATACAGGAGATGGATACCTCTCTCTCTCTCTCTCTCTCTCTCTCCACTAACTTGGAGCAAGCGAGAGACGGGAAGAGAAACAATTTGTGGAAAAAATCAAAGTTTGTGTATAAAATATTTACCGCACTCTCTCTCTCTCTCTTCTGTCTACTTTTAGTTCCCAAACTTGAATTTTTTGTATCTAGTGGGAGTGTTTAACTTTCTTGATTTTTCCGCGGCATTCACTCCATAACTTTTAAACCCACTCCCACGCAACAGACACACACACACACACATACACATTCTCCAGAAATATTCCGCAGAAATATTTCCAAGCCTCTCAAAGAAGCCCATTGTTAATATTAGAACTTAAAAGGTAATGAGCTGAGTAAGGGAAGGACTTGGCGTGTGTGCGGCTCCAAATGAGTCTATCAGCACTGGCATTCGTTTCTATGATGGGAAAATGTTCACATGATCTGCTGTTGTGAAGTTATAACTAAACTAGTTTTGAAGTGGGTCATAACCGTGGTATTAATACAGTGATTTTCCTTTTATTGCAGGACCTGCGGAGCTTAGAGAAAATGGTGAGTTTAAGAGCCCCTTTGGATGTTTTTTTGTTTCCTCTTCCTCCCTCCCTCCTCGCATGTTTATGTATGTTTTAAGGGCCACGGCGATAAATAATAAAGATGAGAAATTGATTCCTCGAGTATTTATTCCAGGGCGCACGTAGTAGCTCATGTTTACACGGGCATGAATGTTTGAGGGTTTTCAGCTTTTATTTATTTCCGCCCTCGTTTTATGTCCGTTGCAGATTTTAGACAAATTTGAAAATTTCCAATGCGGGCTGCTGCTCTCTGGATTGGGGGAATGCGTATACATACATATGCGTATACCTAGACTGTGTAAATGATAAAAAATATTAGGGGACTTTTTGGCTGCGTGTATTTACGCTGTCGAGTAGAATTTATTTTCATCGTATCTCAGAGTATATGGCCACATTACTTAGGAGTATCTGTGAGTCTATCTGTGTTCGCAGGGGGAGGGGAGGGGGATGGAGAGGGAAGTGTTTGAATGGAGCAACAATCTCTGACAATCTTGAGAGCTGGAGGGTAGGGGTAAAATTTAATGTTTGTCTGGCTGAGTAAGCTATAAATATATGATAATATGAAGCCCTGCTCCAAAGGCCAGAGAGACTTTCTTCCGCAATAAAATCTGTATTGACTCATAAAAGAAGATATGTTGGGGGGTAATCATGTTGAATTGTAAAGATGGCTGCTCTCTGATTGAACACATTTTCCCTCAAATTCTCTCAAATCAACGCTCCATCCTTAACGACTTTCCTCAGTATATTTATTTTACTACGTGTTTTCGCTCCCTCCAACATTGTCAGAAATATTTTATTTTATTTTCATTGTTTGTATTCAAAAAATATATTTTAGAAAAAATAGCACTCTAGTACCTTGGATGGTCCATGTTTGTGTAGCAAAGGACAAAAAATGGGGCAGCTCTGCCCATAAAATATTGGTAAAAATCTAAAAGTGCTATAGCAGTATAGATTGTTGCGAGATACTTTGTATCGGACATTAAGTAGAAATAAGGAGGGCATTTCTCGTAAGAAAGGAAGTGAACCAAAACTGTCACAGTTGAGTGCTCAGTAGTGGTACAGAGATCGTTGGGTTGAAGTTACGACGAGTATTTTATATTTTTATTGATAGCACTAGTGAAATGAATCAAAGATATGAAATCTTCCGCTCTCTAATTCCTTGCTACTACTTTCTCTGTCCAAGGGTATACCTAGGAATGGAAGAGAGAGAATAGATAGTCCGTCCCTCCGTCCAACCGACCGAGTAAAAGTTTTCCCTCAAAACAAAAAGAAATGAAATAAAAAAACTATTTTTAGGTTCCCAAATTACAATGACTTGACGAGAGAGATATTTTTTTCATTTCCAATATTTACTGCTCAGAGTATATATTTTTATGTGTACTTACCCAAAATAGTGTTGCTTTCCAGCTCTTACAATCAGGAAAGGAGGTATAGATATATCTACAGTGTACCTAGGTCCATCCAGTAGAACCCATCGTTTTTTTCAAATGTAGACTCCAGGGACCGTAAAGTCAATGTTTATGTGGGTCATAAAGTATGATGGAAAATATTTGGGGGAAATGACATGCCCATTACTAGTTGTGCCCCGTGGTTTTAGATACATGGCCCTTGTATTTATGATTATCTGCTATGATGATGATTATTACATTTGTAGCAAGTTCATCCTCCATGCAAATCCTCCGATCTGACTCAATGGCCCTTGTCAGCCTGGTCGTTGGACTTGTCATCTGCGTCAACTAATTTATTCCATGGGGTTTCGGACGATAAACGAGTAAGTGCCTCTCACAACACACTCATCACGTCTTGTCCTTCCATTATTCTATGTATATCTATATTTTTTATGTGCACGGGAAACTATTGACTTGACGGCTTGTCAAAAGTCCAAGGAAATGAATACATAATGAATGTCAGCTAGGCTATTATTGATTCTCTTTCTTTTATTTGATTTGGACGAGTACAGAGCATGGAAGGATTGCCGATTGGGAGAAATACCAAAACGAAAGAATAACTACCTACCTACCTGTGAATCTATTTTCAATTTAGTCTTCGAGTCAGAAACAATGGTGAGCTTTAACCCTGGACATGATCCAAGTGAATCTTCATGAACAAATGCGTTACTGGTTGACGTGCAGGTCAAAAGAAATAATGAACCAAGGAGAATGGAGTGTGTGAACGTCTGTGTGATTCTAGTTTTTAATTGTACTTCAACTTTTGCAGAATATTTGTTTTTCTTCCTTCCCCCCCCCCCCAAAAAAATTAAGTCTCAACACACAGTGCAGTGATGATGATTGAAATCGCTAGCACCACTTGTGACTCATGAAGTCTTAATCAATCCAATGAAGAATGAACGATGCAACGATTCGAATTTGAAAGCCCTCGAACAGTGTACTATCAGCATGTATTTGGACATACACACAAAAACAAAACAATTTATTTTAGCAAATCCATCATCCACTACTAAATACTAAATCAATGCCCACATAATTTCAATCCTTTACATAGAAATACATAGAATTGGATGCTTCCTTTGTACATTGCGACTGAACATTATTTGATTAATATAGTGTGAAAATGTGAATTCTTTTTAAACTTTTAGAACTCAAGAAACTACAGCTTTTGTGTGCGGGTGAATGTTGAAGATTCACCTCTGTGATCTATAAAATATATAATCTATATACTATTTACATATAATATAAAGCATAATTAAGAACATACATATATACATATAAATATATCTGCATAGAAGTGTATCTGTACGCATTGAGGCACTGAGGATGGATTCTAGTCTTTACATTGCATTGGAGTAAACTGCAAAGATCTACATACAAGAGATGATTATTAATATATATTATAAACTTTAGACTATGTACTGCTGATGTATGCTACTATGTACTAATTACAGTAATTTAGATTGGAAACCAAGGTTAAATTCTAGGTTAAATCCTCATCCCCTTAGCTTCAATTAACATACACACCCCCACCCCTACGTTGTATTGTAATTATTTCATTTCTTATATAGGTACATACACGTGTATAATAGTAAGCAACGCAAAAAAAATGTTATACATAATTATTATTAGTTGAACCGTGTAAGATTTATCTTATTAAGAACCATCGCACTACTTCTACAGCAACATTAGACAATTGCACTTTAAATCTTCAGTGTTATTGGATTCATTACTGCAGCTTCTCTGGTAATTACAGCCTGACACTTATTGCTATTAATTTATTCACAACTTGTTTGGCTCGGATTACTGGTCGTTTGGAAGGTGAAAGGGAAAAAGGAAGGGATTGAGCGTGTTGGAAATCCAAGTATTTTTTTGTACATGTTAATTGGATTATTATAGCCTGGGCTGTTGCTGTGGCTGTCGCTGTTGTTCTGTGTAGCTCTCTATAATGGCTTTGTACACTTTTGTGAACCACCAATTGAAACTTCCAATCATTGAATTGCTAATGAACACAAGTTACCTGCGTGGCTTTAATACAGTCATTTCGGGTCGTAGTTCCATTAAATATACATTTGCTTCAACTATTTGTTAGGGGTCCCTTCCCACCGCCAACCAGACCATGCCTAACATGTCTCGTCTCAGTCGTAGTAATGTAATTACATACTTGCATAATTAATTTACATAATTCATGTCAATTCTCCTTAAGGTGGGCTTGTGATTGGGACTTATTAGAATTTGAACCAGGGAAGAAATTATTTTATTTTGTGTCTGTCTCTTTTCTAACCACCCCTTACCAAATTAAGGCCCCAGCTTCCGGTATTTATGTAGGCACGTAGATAGATAGGTTATAATTACATACATCTGGTTGGGCTTGGAGTAGAAACCAAAGGAGTCGTGAAAGACAATATTTAACTGGATAAATGTCAAGGTAAGTATGACAATGAGCTCCCAATAATGTGCTACTACTATTGAATTCGTAATATAATTAGGATACATACCACTCACTTCAAATTGCGATACATTTATTATGCTGCATACCTACATATAAAGGAACTACGGATATATATATATATATATATATATATATATATATATATATATAGCGAAGCTGCCTGTAGGCGTGCATAGTAAATTCGATAATTTTCTATTAGTTGTGTACGGATAAACGGATACGGATAGCATGGATACTGATACTACACAGGCCAGTTAAAAAGCCCTAGCATTAGTGTGGGTCAATGAATTTAGGAATGGGGAAACTATACAGACGTAGGTACATGCATAAATGACAATGTAATTATTATAGATTTGCTATAGGAAGCTCAATGGAAATTACACGGCAGAATAATGCAGAAAATTAACTTTCGGAAAGGAACCTTAGAAATACTCGCAGACATCGTCTCGGTCTACTCTGTTTTTTACTTCCTCGAAATTATCCCAAATAATTCTGTGGAAACATTTACAATTTAAATCAACATTTATTTCGAACTACTAGGACAGCTAATTATATTCCGTCTTACTAGTGAGCCGTAGCTTACCAGTGCGCTAAACATTGTATGTCAATTTAATCTTTGGGTCGCCTCACACACGCTTCCTTTTGACTTAAGTTGCTGGGACATAATGAAGGGAAAGTGAATGATAAATGATAAGAAATACTCAAAGCTTGCATTGAGTTGTAGGGTTGCTGCGGCGTTCGTTGTTGTTGGGGAATGTTGAACGTGGTGGCTGTGGAACTCATGCATTACTGTTATTGGAAATTGTAAGGAAATTTTGTATGTCTGAACAAGGGAAAGCACACACTGTGAAATTCAATCTATTTAATGAAAAACATTACTTAAACTTAAGTCCTGTGGCTACCGTCTACCGTGCCCCACATCAAAACTTTCTTCCTTTCCAAAATTTACAAATCATATTGCAGTGCTTTCCAACTTTCAAATAATATTATAATATTCAACAATAACAATATTCAGCAAATCGTAGAGTTAATTACTTTTTAAATTTACCACGCAGGCCACGGATACTAGACGTAGGTACATGTAGCTCTTACGATGTAGATGAAATGTAAATGTAAATTACAACATATATTCTTTTGTTAGTCACTTATCGTACTACGCTACTAGCATTTTAACTATTTATTTATTATGTGTACAAGTATCATTAAAGTGTCACTATATCTATACATATATATATATTATACAAACGAATCTCAATTACACCAAGAATTAACAAAGTATTTGGAATTTTAATTATAATGAACAATATGAATAATTACTTACTACAACTTAATACTAAATACAATTGTATCGAATTCGGTAATAAAGGATTTAATGTTGTTATATAAATATATTACACGTGTACATTCAGCCCCAAAGGAACTCATTAAATATATATATACAGCGTCACCTATTTAAATAAAAACTACAGCCTCAACACCACCCTTCGCTGGTAGCTCATTTATTTCCTGTGATGTGTACTGTATGTGTATTTTTTAATTAGCTTTTAGACATGTATTTATAATTAAAATTTATAATTAGTGCTTGTAGAGAAGTTTTTGCTGCATATTAAGGGTCCAGATGCTTTACTGCAGTGCACCGCTGCTTTTTCTCTAGGATTGTTTTGGGACTTGTGGAAGAGAGGGAAGTTTAAAGCCCTGGCTTAACTTTGGACCTGTGGCTCAAGGTCAAAGATTGGAGGGATCAGTCGAGGAGATCTTTCTGGAGCTCCATGGGATGCCTACACTTGTTCGAACCGAAAAAGCCATCAGCCATCCGAATCCCGTGTTCTTTCTTTTTGGATGAATGAGGCCACAAACTGCGGTTGGGTCTGCCCGGTGAAAATATCAACTTCAGCTCCAATTTTATTGTAGGAGTCAGCACAATGAGAGCCTGATCCTGCGTCTGAAGTTAAACCTTGTGGTGGAATTGAACAGAACAGAGAGAGAGAGAGAGTGTGTGTATCATGCCAATCGTTTTGAATCCCCTTTGCATTCCTGGCGACCACCGCATTGCTCTGCTCACACACACGTACGTACCTGTAGACAGGAGATCAAAGTCATTTTGTGAGCCACAAAAATCTCCCTTTGTTGTCATTGTATCTCCAGGAAAATTAGAAATCCAACTTTCCCAAACCCCAATCGAATTCCCAACCACAAAATCTGATGGACATAATAGGTGGCTAAGATTACAATGTCGAAAAGTTAAAGCCCGTCTTTACAACTTGAGTTTGCGACAGCTGACTAACTCAAGCTTGAAATAGGCTGTATTAAATTGGGTCGCAACAATTACTCCTTAAAATCTGAGCTATTCTCAAGTTTTTAGCTTACAATTTTAGTTTAGGCTGGGCTGGCTTTGGAAACCAAACAAAACAAACATCCACGTCAAATCATTTGGAGCATGAAAAAGAAAAGAAAGATTTGTATACGAAACATTCTGTCGTTTACTTTGTACTGGACTTCAAAGCATATATATTAGTGTTACTCTACCCAACTTAAAATGGAGGAATTTTCCATGTTTTTATATATTTTGGTGTACAATTCTTGCCTTGTAGTATATTGAGGTGGTGAAAGTTAGTGAATAGCTGGAAGGAACTAATTAGTCGTGTTTCCTTACATTACGTAAGTAATTAGGTATTATGTACTTTATACTGGTGCAAAGTACTGGTTTCATTATTTCCATTTGGGCCACCCTTTTGGTTTTCAAAAGTGCTTCTTCTGATAAGGTTCTATTCTGTGAAGTATAGGTACATACAACTTAGAATTAGTAGTACCAAGACCTAGTCGGCTCGCTTACAATTAGTGTGATTACTTACTCCACATTCTTCATCACTGACTTTCAAAGAGATGCCTGTTTGCAACTTGTGTAACGACGACTGTTGACCCCTGACACCTAATTTCGATTTTGTTCGAAAACTTGTTTCTCATTGTTACTTGTTACAGAAACGTAGAATCACTATTATTACTACGGCCGGATTTTCAACTCTGAATAGTCAGTCGTGATTACCCGTGTGTATACATTTTGTCATAGGTACATGAATTTGAGATGTGTGTGTGCCGTGTGTGGGCACGTAGAAGGAAGGGTGGAGTTGCGATGAAGAGTCGGATTAGACAAGTTGATGTGAATTAACCGCGTCCAATAAATGGACTACAGATCCAAGGACTGATAAAATGGAAATGTCCCAAAGTCTGTTGACAGCAATGTCGTCAAAAAGTTTCGGAAAGGCGACAGGCCTTGCGTTACGTTGTGTTCTTGGCGTTAATGCAAAGGCAGTAGACTTGGGCTCTAAATAATTTGAAGAAAAAAAATTCCTAATTCCCTTCTGACTTCATGCCCAAGAAGGCCGTGCGGGCTCACATTTATGAAAAGCATGCCTTATGCCTACCAAGAACTGCGCGCTCTACTTTTTACCCCATCACATCCCACGCCGTGCTTTGGACAGAATTAAGACTGATGCAAGATTAAAATGGACGTTTATTAAATTGTTGACAGCCCTCACACCCTTTGTGTCTGACTTAAAGCTCATGCAAACTTTTCACGATCAATTACGTCTTAATTAAAACGCACACGTTAACCCTTCCTCTTTCAGAATATCCTTTGTAAAAGGAAAAGGATTTTAAAAAGGATGTGTTCCCTTAAATGTACGCTAGAAAGTGTGCATAAACCGTGGGTTTTATTCCAAAAATGAAAAAGACCTTTTGCGACTATCGTGTAGAAGAAACATTTGGTTTTCCTTAGATGTAAGTACGTCTAGTGTGCTAGGGATTATTTCATTTTCACGAAGGAGAAATGTAACATTATGAGGGAATAAAGTTGGACTTTGGACATGTAATGAATTAATCAAGACCACTGTGAGAGGAACTCTTGTGACGACACAAGAATAAAAATGAAGGGGTTACCTGTTTACTGAAATCTGCATAATTCAAAGCAGTACCAAACTATGTACAGTACAGCACAGCACGGCACAGAGAGCTCATAGGTACTTGGGATTGGGAATTTGTTAACTTGGAGAGAAAGAATATAATTTGCATTCAAAGTGTGCATCTAATCGTGAGTAAGTGATTAGGGCGTAGCGGTATGATGGTTTGTAGTTGACTGAGAAGGAGTTAATTTGGCCAACTGTGTGCCTCATAGTGTTCGCGTGTGTGTGTGTCTGTCTGACTGACTGTCTATCTCCCTCCACCACTGCGTCCCACCAACTCACCAGACTTAGACTTAAACTTTCCCTTTGAAACCCACCATGGTTGAGTAATGGGGAAATTGTTTTCTTTGAAGTCACCCCGAATAATTCATACTATGTTAGACAAACGTTCCAGGAATAACTTCAAAACCAACATAAGACGTCCTAAGACGCCACAGAGCAACTGGAAGCTACACAGCAGTACGAAATACGAAACAAACTTTAGCTCCCAAGACTTAGTTCATGTCCATAGCTTAACAAAAATAAGAATGAAGAGCCAATTCCAATCTACATACATAGAGGATTTCCAGAGTGGAATGTGTGCTCCACACGGCACGGTCCACGATAATACGGTCCATTCAGAGCTTATCTACGCTGACTTTCTTCCTTTTGTAGTCCATAATGGCTGGGCCAGGAGGGAGAGATGAAGTCCTGAAGTGGGTGCCGAGGAAACGCCGGGCTGGAGAAAGCCTTCCAGGGCAGGGCAGGCAGGCAGGCAGCAGTCTGCAGCAGTGCAGTGTGCTAGTGGACAGTGTCAGAGGAATTTCTATTGCCGTGAGCATCTTAAGTTGTGTGATGTATGGAGATGCAGGGATGAATATGGAATTGGAATGCCCAGGAATCTTATTGTACATTTCCGACACATGGAGACACCAAAGCAAATAAGACAGCCCGAGCGATGGAGACTCGAGGAGCATGGATGCTGCGGGAATTTAGTTTGAAATTCTATTCAGAGATAACTTCCGCGATGATAAAATTTTCACCAGCTTCCTCTTCAATTCACCCAATCCAGTTTCTATGAATATTTATGTTATTCGGGATGAAGTGCAAGTGAAGAATCTCTCGCATCCTTTGGGGCTTTTGAGACTTCCGATGTCAGACTCTTGAGTCTCAAGTGATCCCTCCATCCATCGCATCCTCTGCACCGTCTGCACCCACACCGAAGGAAAACGCACTCCGTCCATCTCAAACATCTTCCCCTCCTCTCTGTCTCTCTCTCTTCCGCTCACTCCTTCCGCTCTCCCCAACTTGAACATACATAATGAACCCGGCTATCCAGCCAGCATTTATCTGACCGCCCGTACATGTAATGCACTTGATGCTATGGTAGGAAAAAATTACAAGGGAAGTCCATGCCATTCCTTTCTGGTCGTCTGGAGTAAGTGACTCAATTCGGGAAGTTTAAGTGAAAGCCAACGGAAATGAAATTCGGGTGCATGTAGTAAGTCAGTAACGAAAATAAGGAAAATGAGAAACCATTGGAACAATGAGCCTATCATTGGCATGGGATGGAGATGGAGATGGAGTGCTGAAGCTATATGTATGCGCACACGTGAAGGCTGGCTTTTAAACTCTCAATTAAGGAAACAATGTCTACATTTATGGAAAGAAGAAAAATTTAAAAGTTGGAATTTCCCTCCTTTCTGATGGAGTATTACTTACCGTTATGAGAATGAGATTGGGGTAGGTGCCTTCTCATTTTCTCGTTAGAGCTATCTACCTATCTCGTCTCGGAGGGACTTTCTTTGTTCTAATAGCCTCTTTTACATAGTCGTCCAGGAATGTGTGATGTGCATAAATCCCATCTTCCCTCCCGCTTGAATATCATTAGCGGGAGAAGATTGAACGGGAGGCAGATAAGGAGGCTAGCCCTGGCTAAGGGACGTCCTTATAGGCGGATTATCAATTCTGTCATCTATTTTTTTTCAACCTCCATATGCATCACTATAGATTTCTGTCTCAAAATTGCAATTTGTATGCTCATGCCACACATTAGGAGCGGCAGAGACGGCAGATACATACTCACGTAATTACATCCCTTCTCTAACGATGAGCACCTATAGGCACTCTACAAAGGGATCGCTCCACATCTCTTCAAATAAGCTTTCAATGGAAATCCTTGGATACATGCCACACGTCAGACATAAGAGATGCTCACTATATTATACACATATAGGAATTCAGACACATGGAGAGACACTCGGCGGATGTGGCAATCATCCACAAAGTAATCACTAAAGTTACATGTGTGTGGCATTGGCACTGTGGGACTGGGAGAGAAGAGAGAGAGAGAAAGAGTGGAAAAAAATCTTAATCGGAAGATCTGTGACATACGAGACAGAATTGGCAAATTGCGTTTTTGAGCTTCCTCTCTGTCTCAACCAAATGAGAAGGTATAATGCGAAAAAGAAACGACCGCAATTTTCTTCCTCGCAGTTCTCATTCCAACCATCAATATCAACCATCTCTCATAAAAGGGAGCTCACGAACAATGTGTTAAGTTCAAGTTCCACTTCATCCGCCATATGACCCGACGTTCATCTCCATTCCTATACTAACAAGGGATGTACGTATAGTATGTATGTATGCATGTATCTACATACACGTCTGTCCACGTCACTGACGCCCAACCAGCAACGGCGGTTACAAATGGAAGGGACACGAGCCAGAGCCCTAGTGGCTAGGAAGGAAGTCTTTGACTTGATCATCATTTCTAATTTCTTCTTCTTTTCACCTTTCATAATTTCATTTCCTTCCTCACAAGTTAGTTGAACTGCTCGGTTCGGTTAAGGAAATTCAGTACGAGGGAAAGTATAGCGAGCAATCATTTCCCTTATACTCAGTCACTCGGACCACAATTCACAATTGTATTAGACACTACTCGCGTAGGTATGTATGGGTGGAGAAATGTTTCCCTAAAATATCTGCACACGAGTTCTTTCTTCTTTCGCATCACCACTACTACCACCGGAATGCTCCCATATAGATATTTCATATGTAAGTACTTCGTGTTTCTGTAACTTCTCAGACTCACCTCCAATTACGTCATTTGCTCGTAGGAAAAGTACGCATGTATTCTCCGATAATTGTTAGAGCTTTTCACGTGCCCAAAAGCATCTCGTCAAAGTCAAAGTGAATTCTAGAAATTCCGACTGCTGTGCCAAGAGAAGTTCCATTATTCGAAATCAATAGGGAGCTGGTTGGAGAACAAAGCCGAGCAGACACAATAATTATTAACGTGGAACAACAACAAGCTACTTGAAAATTACGCCGACTTTCTATTTTCGTGTGATAACTACTACTACTATAGAGAAGCCCATTTTTCACATGCATGCTTCTGGGTAAAGCCCAACATGAAATCATTGTTTTTTTCTCATTATTCATTATTGATAAAACATTTCCCCTTGTACATACACAATTCGTAGAATTTTTTCGTTAGAAGTACATCACAATAGTATGCGACTCCTACTACAAAATAAAAAATGCAAATTAAATTTAGGACTGGCCTTGAGGACGGGCCTTAAGGACGGGCTTGTAGGCCTCTGTTTAGGCCAATGCGATACATATATGTATGTATATCTGGTAATTATATAGGCTTCGTGATGCATTTGTTTATGCTTATAGGCTAGTCTAATGTAAGTAGGTTCTGATTTTTGACGAGAAATGTGTGCTTAGTACATACATGGAGTATTGAAGGACTGGATGAAGTATGCAAGTCCAAGAGGTTTACTTTTGTTCCTCAGTCGATTCATCTACAGCATAACAAATGGAAATACAGCTATCTCGGCATGACAGACCTACTTGAGCATAATGAAGAAAGTTGAAAAGGATGAAGAGAAAGTGAGTACATGGGGAAAGTGAGGAAAGGGGTTGCTACAATGCCCTGCATTGTCAACGTCGGCTTCGGCGGCAAGTCTATGATGTGCGGATAATGTAGGAAAAATGGAAATTGTCGCCTTCTTTGATTTCTGTCGACATTGTTTTGCTCCTGACTTTTTGTATACAATTTTTTTGTGGGAAGTTTTTATTGTATGAACTTGCTGACTATGCATTTTTGTTGGAGTGGAAAGCAAGGAGCAAGGACGAGAAGGAAAAAAAAACGGGTTGAAAATGAAAAGGGTGAATAAAATCAAATAGCTTTCAACACTTGTGTCTGAAGACACTTACACACTTGTGACTAGTGAGTTGGGTATGCATCTCCATTTGTAGTGTGGTTCCCATAATGTTTCAAAAAATTGTATTTTAGTCTCTCTCCTTTTATCTTTTTTCTTTTACCCATAAATAAGCTTTTACAACCTAAAATTCTGTATGTTTACCTCAAAAGATACATTGAGAATTTGCCTTATTTGCCATGTAAATTAAATTTACCATCAGTTCGTGTATACTGTACGAGGTTCGTTCTGGGTGAAAGCTCCGGTGAAACTAAGTTATTTCGCTGCACTTACATTTTTCTATTCTATTTCTGATTTGGTTTTAGGATTATTACTACATCCTTGAAAGGAATTCTTCCCGGAACCAATCCCTTTTTCGAGAGGAGAATAATTTTTGGAATAATTGGTATTTTGACAAAACTTTTGTTCTGATCTGCACAAATCCTAAAATAACGTTAACGTTTCACATAAAAGCCTCATTCCGAGAACTTGGAACAATAGGCTCTAGATTGAAAAATGGAAAAGTTAGTTCCATTAGAATAGGGAAGCCTAGAATCAGAATCAGTAAAAATGTATAAATGCACAGTATTTTGATTCCCACTGTTCTAACTCGTACGTATGTAATTCCTATCTATGTATCTCTATCACTCACTTTCTCTCTCTTTCTTTCACTCAGCTAAAGATAAACAATTTTCTCTTGATTTCCTTCCTACTTTCAGGAGCAAATTTCCATTGTCACTTAGTAAGTTAGTTAGCAGGGAGCAGAATACGAGAGTCTGTCCATAGATTTTATAGTAGGATGATTTTCGTGTATACACACAATGGATAGAATACTGATGGGAATACAATGTCCGTATGAGGCGAATGTATAGGATTCATAGTAAGTGCATTCTTCCACATCTTTGTCATGAATCCCGATGGGACTGCCTTTGTTTTCTTTGTTGTACTTTAGCCAACCACCTTTGATGGAGCATTGAACATCACTTTCCATCTGTATCACAGATATACAACGCCTATCTCCCCGTTTCTTCCTTTTTATCCATACCCATAGCATAAGCCCAGCTATGAACTTACGTAGGTACATTTCTCCTGGGTTTTCCCTCCACTTGGCTTGTATAGATCTGTAGCATGGGAGAGAAAACAATGACGCGAGTCCAAGGAAAACAGTGGAGTATGAAAATAGCTGAGTACAACTACAGATAAAACTCAGGTTACACATGAATACAAATAGAAAAACTACCTTCCAATTCACCAACGGAATTCAGCTCAGTTCCGCGTAGCTCCTTCTGTCTATCTTTCCTTTCTCTTCCCCACCATTCGCATTTCAAATGTAAAGAAAACATAAGCTGGAACAACGTTTCCCACAATGCAATGCAATGTGGGTTATGGGACCGTCTTTCTCCGAAATTCCATTTTTTAAGAGTTGGGCGATGATCATGCTACTTATATCGTAGACTACGAGGCGAGGGTTTGGGCACTTCTGGCTCCGATGGTATCCAGGATATGACACGTTTTGGGGAATACACACACTACCTATTCTGAAAAACTATGAAAAGAATTCCGGTACAAAAGTGTTTATTCTACATATTACCTATTTCAAATGGGTCAAAACTAGAAATCAGCATTTTCAAAAACGTCAAAACTAAAAATTAACATTTTGAAAAACATTCAAAACTAGAATTTAACATTTTCAAAAAGGTCAAAACTAGAAATTAACATTTTCAAAAACATTCAAAACTAAAAATCAGACTAAAGACTCGAAATCAAAACTTTCAAAAAGGTCAAAACTAGAAATTAACGTTTTCAAAAAGGTTAAGCTAGAAACTAACATGTGTGATAAGAGTAAGAGTAAAACTAGACATTACCTTTTCAAAAAAGTTGAAGCCCTTTTGGAAGTCACCAAAATTCACCGGTGAAACGTATTTACTAGCAGTTCAAATAAACTAGCACACAAAAAGTAGGTACTACTTAGAAACTGATATTCTAACCTTGATGGTAGAAAATAGGACGCAGTAATAACTGGAGATGTTGTGGAATTTACCATTTTCTCTTTTCTCTAATTCTAACAAATGAGGAAATGAATATCATGTATTTTGAATCGAATTACCAAATGCAAACATTGTGTGCGTACAGAAATTTCTGTTGCATCATGCAAGTATATAAATAGTAAATCGTGTAATGCAGAGTGTAGATACCATAGTTCGAGAGGAGGCACCGTTAGCATAGTAGCTGCAATATGCATGCACATACATAATTTGCATTACTGAATCCTGAACTCCGAATACATCCCTTTGGAACTGGAGTTGTACAAGAAGAAAAATATAATGCTCGTCGACCGAGCCCCCCAAGTAGTGATGGGCATTGGGTAATTCGGTAGGCTCAGAGAAATCCATGGCTACTGAATCAATTATTGTTGTGTATACATAATGAAATCGTATCCAATTTCAATTGAGAACCCTCGTTTTATCTCTGCTTCTGGGTGGGCGGACTGTGTGCTATTCTCCTGGAGTTAGTTACAATGGAATTGGTATGTACATTGAAAGGTAGATGAGATTACAAAATGAATGACATGACAAGGAAAATGATTTTATTGTACTCATCCGTGAGCTTAGTCAAGAGCAACGTTGTCCTTTAGAATATTCTATGGAATGATACAATGGGGAAATTTTCCTAGAAAATTGGTCAGCTCCCGAGCACATCAAGAATGTCTCATGTGATTGAAAAAAACAACTGTGAATGGACGAAGGAGAAGGAACAGTCATTTTTTTCCTTTTTTCGCTCTCTAGTCCACAAAAAATAATATTACTCAGATGGACATTCGATTAGAAGTTCTATATGCAATGCCACTCTCCAGAAATGTTCCTTTCCCTCCCACTCCCCTGTTAGACAAGGACATTCTTGGTTCTTGGCAAGTGAAAGTCGCCTCAATGGACACCCACGACTGGACGAGAGTGAAAGGGAACGTACGTACTAACTCAAAAAGAAGTGTACGCGTACACTGTCTCGTCTGTGCACCTGTAATGAAAGCTGAGAACGTGCTTCGTAGTGACAAGCTCCACATCAATCCTGTCCTACACCTTCCTAGTATAACTTATGTGCAGATGTGGAGGGAGGAAGGAGAAATGAAAGTTCAATTTGGTAAATTGTAAGTTGGAAGGGAGAAAGTCTCAGTGATTATGTAGGTACATGCACAGACATTGGTGGTCAGTAATGAGTTGAGTGACGTTTTACTAGTTGACTTGAAAAGTTTTATGCTTTTTGGGAATGGGAATTGCAGTGGAAAGGTTGAATGTAAGTGAGTGAGTGAATAAAGAAGTAGGACTGGGCAACACAAATGGACGATTGGAATCAATCAATGTGTAACTTGCTTTCTCTGCATCTTCTCCTTTCCCCATGTGATTTATGTGGATGGAGGGAAGTTGGACTTGATCAATTTCGCCTTCACCATCAACGTGCTCTGCCTTCAATGAAATTCCCTCCACTTTCCCCTTCCTCCATCCACACATCCACCAAGTCTGAGGAGGAACGAGGGAGCCTTCTCTGCTCAACTTCCGAGGACGAGGGCCAAGAGAGAACCTTCCACCACAGCCATCCATCTGCGTAGGGGATACAGCACACATGGCGTCGCTTAAGAAGCAAAGTGATGCAGATTAAATTTTGGCTCAAATCACATGGGTAGTGAGATTGGATGTGGATCATTTTGCTTTTCAAACGGCGATGTGCTCCATTACGTCCATTTCCCCCTCCAATGCTTTCCCTCCGTCCTCCTCTCTCCTGCCTCGTCCCATCATACCAGAATCCAGATCCACAACACTTTTTCCTCATAACTACAGACACACATTGGAGCTGCTCCACGTAACCCAGAGACCCACCTTTGCTCAGTCCAATCTTAGACTCCATGTATAATAACGCACTGCCAGCCTGTCTATCTGTTAAACTATTTCTGCTTTCTCCTCACTCCTTCTGTCTGTCATTCTCAATTGCTCCACATTTCCAACATATACATTATGCATTTATCCCAAAAAGAAAAGCATATATGTATCCTACACTCTTTTTATCCCGGCCGGCACGTCTCAACTTACGTTTTCCTCTCATCCCATCAATTATAGATAATCGTACGCTCATTCTTTCAGAACAGACGGCGTGGTACAAGTCCCCAAATTCCCTTCCGCCCTGCCCTTTCCCGCTTCTCATCTTATAAACTTGGACGGGACTTTATACATAGAGATACTCCTACGTGGAACTGTCGTGGGAGTCAAAAGAAAACTTATAGCTCAAACAACTCTCATATGAAACAGTCAGTTTGAGTTAAATTTCATTTTTGTTTTTCTTTTTTTTCCACTCCAAAGCTCAACTGCATACTCGTCTGCTGCTGATATAAAATTTGAAAATACACTTATAAATATGTAGATACGCTTCTATTGACGGAGGAAGTGGGTGCAAGTACTGTATGTAGGAATTCTTTACGTCCAGGTTAGACAGACGTCAGGGATACGCAGGCACTTTTCTAGTGGCAGGGGTGAGCCTTCCAATAAGTCCAGGTTTACATACTTTGTGAGCTTACCGGACGTGGCCAAGTAATGAAGTACGGAAATACAAACTAGATACAAATTTGAAGCTTTCTTAGTTATTCTAGTTATTCTCTGTGATCTTTAACTTAAGCAGGCTTTCTCTTTATCTACACCCAGTATGTTAAATGTTTAACAGTGACGGAAATCCACGAAAGGGAAATGTGCCCTTCTACTATGGCTTAACTTGTTTGCTGGGGAATTGTGAAATTAACTCCCTGTTTTGTATTTAGAGAATTCAGTTCGCTCTAGTTGATTCACACCCACACAAGTAATTCTAACTAAAAGACTCGCATGTTGTTGTTTCTACATAGGTAATTACCTACATTTAAAACAAATAAGAAATCCCAAATTAAATTGAGTTTATTCATAGGGGCTCAGGCTGTGAGAATATTTTTTAAAGAGATATATGTGAGAAGAGACGTAAATAGCTTACTGGCTTATTTATAAGATTAAAAGTGTACAAAAAGAGAATTTCAGTTTTTCAGCTTAAAAGAAATATAATTAATTCTTAAAAATTAGTAATTTCATTTTTTAGAAAAAAACCAGAAAAGATCATTAAATTAGCCACAGTATATATCGTCGTAATAGACGCAAAAACCTATAGATTCACTCAATAAAGTAAGATTTAAAGGTACGCATGCCAAAAGAGCACAATATTCTCACGAAGACCATTTGAAGTTATTTTAGACCAGAAATACGGGTACGGGAATTATCTTTGGTAGAGCATTAGCAGCTAAATACTCCAGTTACTTGAACCCACTACAGGATGATGAGTGTTGTTAAGCTACTGTACATTACTTGACAAATGCACAGGAGCTTGTAAGCTCTATTGGTCGTAAATATTATATAGACAGTTATCTCTAATGGTTACTGCCGGACATGAAAAAATAAATAAGAGTGGTCTGCGGGTACCAGAGAGAATTCCGCGTAGCAATGTACTTGTACTTAGTACTTACGCATCTTACGCTGAATCTATAGTGTACTCAAGAAAAGAGGGAAAGCACTCGTAGAGTTTTATGCACGTAAACACTGAGCGGATGGCGAGTCTGAGTCTGGCCTCAAGCACACGGAGCCTCTAAGCTTCGCACATTCAACCGAGAGTTCCTTGGAAGCAGCTTTGGAGTTTTTTTTGGAGATTTCCAAAATGTCCAACAGTGTTTCCCACTCTTGTTAATTACACCCATAGATCTTCTCTCTCCACTTAATTAATGAGAATGAAATGAAAGAGCATTCCAAGAAATCTAACGAAACATATTAAAGAATTCTTTCGTCAAGCTGATATTTTGCTCTCCATTCACGTTCCTTCCGTGTAACTGTAACTCTGTCAAAAAAAGTTGGATGTGATGAATGTTGCCATGCCGCCTTTGTCATGAACCAAATATAACTCTTTGCTTTTACCTCCTCGTGTTTTTTTTACCTTGAATGTTCCAGTAAGTCGCTTGGCTACGGGCAAAAGCTCTGATTTCTCTGTTACACTCGGTAAAAAAAACAACATTTGAATCATACAAGTTATTACCATTACTGCACTGTACTGCTTCAAATTAACGCCTTTGATTTATATGGTCTACCGCAGATAGAGCTTTTCCCATGTAAAGTGGAGTGTTACATTGTATTTTTTGTAGAAGGCTGCATCTATGTATGTAGGTATGTACATTGCATTCCACATCGTGGAAGTAATTTCGTTTGCTAGTACTCCGTTGGTGGTGGAGCATATCAACAGTTGATGGGTTGAGAGTGGAAGTTGGAAGTTGGAATGGATACCATAAATCTTTTGTGGGTGACGAATTTCATGAAATGAAATGTCTATCGTTCCCGTAATTGGCACGCAGCCCTGACCACCAATCCAAAAACTGCACTAAAGCATTTCCTTATTTCCCATTCGCTTCTCAGTTTGTTTAGTCAGGGGCGCACATAGACTTTTTTAACATGTAGGCCCCTTCAAATTTTCAACTCCCAGAAACTATTGTGCCAATATTTTAAAATTATCTCCAAAAAAACACATTTTAAAAGTGTACTTAAGTTTGAAAATCTTTTGCAAGAACTCGCAGTAAAAAAAGTTAAGGTTTTTAAGAATTATTTAATTTTGAAATTACAACTTGAAAAATTCGTTTTTAAAAGTTTAGAAAGCCATTATTTTTGAAGATCAAAAAGCATTTTTAATATAAACTTTTAACCTCAAAAACTAATCTAAAGGACTTTGTGACCTTTGTATAACCATGCCCCTGGACAATAAGTGAAGTCTGTGGGTTTAATTTCGTTTTCACTCAACCATGTAAGGAAAGTTATCAAATGCATCTAGCGAGGGCCATGCTTGCTTGAATTTCTTGCATTATGCATAAACTTTTATATGGCATAATTATTTATGCATGTGAGATCTACGAGGTATGTATGTATGTATG
>JAQFZC010002820.1:0-21196 GCA_034695205.1 Dicyrtoma fusca
ATAGGAGATAGACCAACGGTCATCAGCCGTCATGGCTGACCCTCTTACAAAGCCATGCCGAGCGAGTTGCTATATTATTTATTTATATAAATGGCAAATAATGTAAGCATTTGATAGTATAAATGACAGAGTATATGTTTTTGAATCACTTACACATTGCATTTTAGAGCGAGAACTTCCCATAGTCTCAAGAAAAGTTAAGATTAAGCAGTCACCATGGTTAACTACCATTGTCAGAAAGAATATTCATAGGCGCAACCATTTAAAACAAAATTGCTGCTAAGAATGGACATGCTCATGACTGGGCTGCTTATAAAGCATACCGTAATCAAGTTACTAGATTAGTAAGAAAAGCAAAACTGGATTACTTTTAACTTAAGTTCGCAGAATGTAAGACTCCTAAGCAGTCATGGGACTTAATCAAGGTAGTAATTGGAGATAATTTAAAATCTACATTTATACATGAGCTTAAAACTGATAATAAAATTATATCCAACTCTGCTGAGATATGTGATTCATTAGCAAATGCCTTCGTATTGTCAGACCCAAATAGTCATACTGCACTTATTGACTTTATGGCAAACATTAATATAACAGAGCCAACAAGGAATGGACTTGACGGTAATTTGGTAACTGTGGTGGAGGTAGCTACATTGATTAAGTCCACTAAAGGTAATAGCTGCTATGGTTTGTCAAATGTCCCTTTAAAGGTTATTAAATTATGCTCTGTCTCCTTTGCACCAGTTCTGTCAGATATTTTTAATCATGCCTTACAATCTGGGGTATTTCCGCATGAATGGAAAACAGCTATGGTAACTCCTATACTAAAACCATCCTCAAATAAATACTCCCCTGGATCGTACAGACTTATCTCCATTTTACCTTTCCTTTCAAAACTATTTGAAGCCGTCATAGCCACTCGAGTAAGTGAATTTGTTGAGGGTAATAACTTGTTATCTAAATTTCAGTTTGGTTTTAGGAAGCAAAAATCAACATTGCATGCGCTTGTTCACTTATCGCATCAGATCTATACTGCGATTGAAAGAAAGCAGTTTACAGCAGTGCTATTTGTCGACCTTAAAAAGGCATTTGATTCAGTTAGCCACGTTAAACTCCTAGAAAAACTGAAATCTAGATATAAGTTACCTAAATACCTTCTTCGTATTTTATGTAGTTATCTACAGGATAGATCGTTCCAAATTAAGGTAGGCACATATATGTCCAAACCATACGAACTAAATGTGGGAGTCCCCCAGGGTAGCATCCTTGGACCTTTGTTATTTATATTATATTTTGACGACGTATGTAATATTCTTGACTCACCCTCGTTATATGCTGATGATGTAGGCATTGTATGTGCCACAAAGACCACGATTGAACTTAAGACTGAATTACAAAATGTAACTATTATTATTAACAACTGGTGTTCTGATAATAGCATGGTAATGAATTTCGTTAAGATTGTTTATATGGACTTTTATCACCCTAAATCCAACAAAAAATGTAACTTTGATACAATAGTATGTAATAATAATGAAATTGTTAAAGTACCCTCTTTTAAGTACTTAGGTATTTTCTTTGACAGTTCATTAAAATTTGATGTTCACTGCTTACATGTAATACAAAAAATCGCCTTCAAATGTAGTAGGCTAATTAAGTACAAAAGATTTATTATGCCTGAACTAATGTCTACTGTATTTAAATCATTAGTGTTTTCACAATTAGACTATGGGCTCCCTATATATGCTTGTGTAAGTAATACATACTCTGTTAGCAAAATGTCAACAAACCATTGACCACTATCTAAAGTGCTTAACTATCAAAGGGTATCATTTTAATTTACTGTTAAATAGACAACTGGGTTTCCCTACTCCTAGAAATAAACGAAAGTTAAAAATTGATATGTCATCTCTTTATGAAATGTTTAGCATATTTACGGTCTAAGAGAGGATTATGTATATTACACTGTCTACGACTAGAACTCTCCTTAGGCAAAATGAAAAGCTTGACTGTCTTAAGGAAGTATGTAACACAAGAGAGCGGACTTAATTTTAAGCTACTTGTCTTACGCAAATCTTCAACTTTCCTACAACACTCATTTCAATACAGAGCTGTTAAACTATGGAATTTGGTTCCTGTGTGTATACATGAAAAAGATAATCTTATAGAATTTCAATATGCTCTAGGTGTTTGAATTATAAACAATCGTACTAATATCTATGTCTAGTCTGTATAATCAATAATTCTATTATACACATGATACATTATATTTATATTTATTTAATTTATTTATTTATATTTATTTAAGTAAGGTAGTCTAGTATAATGCTTCTTCGTGTCTATTCCTGGAAATCAGTGTTTTTGCTGAGTGAATACTGACAATAAAGATTTTACTTACATACATACATACATAATGCGATATTCATCTCATTCCCCTTAAATTCATCAAAATAAAGATTTAATTATAAATTAAAGATTGAGCTACGAAGAGATTGAATATTCGTCATTAGCTAAAATATGCATCGTCACAAAATGATAAGTTATAAATTCTAAAATGTTGAGATGCAAGGCCAAAATAGCATTCCAAACATGAAAATGTTGATAAAAAAAATGTAAAGATGCAAAATCAAAACTCAAAGTAAAAGTTGAATACTTTAATCTACTTAGTCAAAAATGTTAAGATGAAAAGTCGAAAAATCTGTTTTAACAGAAAAATGTTTAGTTACAAAGTCAAGAATGTTAAGATGCAAAGTTAAAATAGCATTTTAAATATACAATGTTAAGTTACAAAAGCAAAAATGTTAGTATGCAATGTCGAAACAGCATTTTAAACATGCACATGTCAAGTTACAAAGTCAAAATGTTAAAATTCAAAATTGATATAACGGTTCCAATATAAAAATGTCAAGTTAAAAAGTCAAAAATGTTAAGATGCAAAGTCAAAACAACATTTGGAGCATGCGAATATTAAGTTATAAATTCCAAATTGTTAAGATGCCAAGTCAAAATAGCATTTCAAACATGAAACTGAAAAAATACAAATTCACAAATGTTAAGATGCAAAGTTGAAACAGCAATTTAATATTAAAAATGTTAGGCTACATTGTAAAATTGTTGAAATGCAAAGTCGAAAAATCTGTTCAAACAGAAAAATGTTAAGTTACAAAGTCACGAATGTTACGATGCAAAGTTGGAATAGCATTTTAAAGATAATAAGTTAAGCTACAAAATCAAAAAAGTTAGGATGCAAAGTTGAAACAGCATTTCAAACATGCATACGTCAAGTTATAAAGTCCAAAATAATAAGATGCAAAGTTGAAAAAACAGTTAGCCTTCGTTAATTTTACAGATTTAAGGTATTTGTTATTTCTATTTGAATACTATCAAATGAGAATCTTTTTCTTGTGTATTTGAAAACAAATATATAAAAACCGTATTTGATTCAAATATCAAATTGTATCAACTACTATATCAAAATCAAATATTAAAATCAAATAATAAATCAAATACGTTTAACTATGTGATTTATTTGAACATTTTGTTTATGAATTTCATGTTTATATGTAACTACATACACAAACGTCAGAATTTGGAATGCACAATACGACCTATTGGCTTACACTTCTGGAGATATGTAGCTTAGTAGAGGATAAAAAACCATTCCTGGACATGAAAAATCGACACATTTTACAAAAATGCTTAAAATCACTAAAAATGATCAATATTTACTCTAAGTATTACAAAAAACTCCCATTTTTTATGAGTGTTTTAAAACCAACAAACACAATATTATAAAATCTTTTAAAATCTATCGACACGCTTAAAATCATCCAAATAATGCACACTTTTAATGAAATCTGAGACTTATTTAAAGGTAATTTTGTGATAAGTATTTTTTCTAATGAAATGGAGACCAAGGTTTGTGGTTTTAAAACTTAATTAGCTAGCTTAAAATAAAGCAAAAAGTACATAAGTTTAATTAAATCAGAGAATACTGGTAAAACAATTTTTGTATTTATAAATTTTTGTAATTAAATGGAGGCTAAGGTTCATATACAATGTAAGGAAACCAAAGACATTTCATTGTTTTATAAAACACAATTTTTGTAGATTGTGCAAAATAATAGGAATAAAAAAATTAATTGTGAATGTGGGCGAGAATATAGTGAAAGAAATTATCATAGACATGTACAAACAAAGATACACAAAAATAATATATCACAAAAATTAACCTAATTCTAAATAAATATTTAAATATATAATTTATTTCTATATTTAAAAAAAAATTTAAAAAAAAACAACTTTTTTACACTTTTCTGTTAGCAACAATTTTTGTTTAACATCTCTGTTTGTGTTTGTGTTTCTGTTTTTGTTTAACGTTCTGTGTTTTGTGTTTTTGTGTTTAACGTCTTCCGTTTTTGTGTTTAACGTTTTGTGTTTTTGTGTTTAACGTTTTGTGTTTTTGTGTTTTTGTGCTTATGATTGTTTGTGTTTAATCTGTATAATTACACAGTATCATATATTAACAATATTTTCTTGGTATGCAAAATTTATTTATATTACGTCTGTACCGCTTTTCACTAGCTTTAGAAATAAAATCAATAGTTATGAAGGAATGATCTTTTTCCTATCCTTTACGACAAAATTTTCTACATTCCTTTAAATCCATATCAATTCCAATTCTGTCTCTGTGTAGATGTTGTATACCATTGTTAGATAAACGAAATAAAATTAAAAAATTAGAATTCATACGGATAGATCTTCGATCTAATTCAAAAAAGGATTGACTTAACAAGAATACACAAATATTATTGTCTTCCACGTTTAAAATAATTTTTTATAATATTGTGATTTTTTCTGTTCATTACATCATCAAATAAAATAATAGTAGGTAATTTACAATCAATTTCTTTTGGATCAGGTATTAATGCATATGTATCATAGACTGTGATATAAATTTTTTGTTTTGGATCTATTTTTAGTCCTTTTCCGGTTTGTTCAATTAATTTAAATTCACATTACCATTTTTTAATATTGTTTGTTTATTGTTAAATAGTGCTACTATATATTGTTTTGTTAGATTATTTTCAAGTGATTTAATTAAAATTTGGTATTGATCTTGTTGTAAGCTATCACCTACTAAAATTAAGTTATTATAGTCTAACATTATTTCTTGTTATAGTAATTTAAAAAGAAGACAGCTTTTATAACAATTACTTTCACCAATCAATAAAGACCTAAATATATTAGGAAATAACGGGCTATGTTTAAATTTTAGATTTTATTCCATCCAAAAATAGCAGGATGTTTTGCAGGATCATTTATTTACAAAAAAAATAAAAACAATTAATATAATTCGTGAATGGATAGTTAATTAGATACAAATCCAAAAATCTCCGAGATACCTTTATATTTTATATATTTTCCAACAAATACCGTTAAATCATCACTTTAAGGAATCATTTTATTATATCGCTTTGTTAAATAAACTTTATAGAATAAGGCTTCACCCTCAAGAATAAGCTGAATTTGTTTGTTAGAATATTTACTTTCAACCTATTGAGCATTAATAATTTTATACAATTCTCCTTCAATGAGCTCATTTAGCTTTTTGTATATGTACAACATAACCATTCAACAGTTTCAAAAGAGTCGCCATTTATATATGAAAAAATTTGTAAAATAATAATTTAATTTATCTTATTACTTGAGTGTAGGTTTTCCGAAGCTTGAATTGATTCAATATTTGTAGCATTATTTTGTTCTATGCTTTTAACACTTGACGTAAGCATATTAATTTTTTCCTCTTTATCATGTAAATTTGCCGTAAGCTTATTAATTCTTTCCTCTTTCTCACGTAAATTTGTAGTTAGCTTATTAATTTTTTCCTCATTATCATCTACATTTATCGTAAGCTTAATAATTTTTTCCTCTGTATCATCTAAATTTGCTTTGATTGTTGCCATCTTATCTGTTTTAACTAAATATCTAAGCCATTCCCTATTCAATCTACCTTCATGTTTTGTAGATTTTTCTGTAAACGTTTCAGTTTTTATGTTTTGTTCATCTATATTTTACTATATTTATTAAACAAAATTTCACTTTTATCATTAATATTGTTATATGTAGTTTCAAAATTGCTTATCGCTTGAGAGAGTTTTGCACTGAATTCGCTAACTTGATTATTGATACATTGTATTTGAAATGCATTATTAGTAGGTTTGTTAGCAAAGTGTTCTACATTTGTCTGAAAAGTTTTTAATTCTTCAGTTAGATTATGTATTCAAACAGCATGATTTATTGTTTCGATGCGGCTGTTATTCCGTTCACGACAGAGTCCAAATCTTGAAATCATTTATTATCATGTAAATTTATTAAAGCATACAATTGAATGTATAAGCACATCCCTGAATATAATAAGTTACTTCAAGCTCTAAAACTTTATTTGACATTTTAAAAAAATCTGCTTTTAGAAAGTATTTTTCCTTTAAACCCGAAGATATGAGAAAATGGAATAATAAATTTTGCTTTTCCTTTATCAGCAGCAGCAGTATTGCTTTTGAATAATGAGTCATGTCTATTTGCAAAACCTGGGTTTTTCATTGTTGTTGCTGAGTTTTCATCATCATCTAAAGACTATGATTTTCTATGTCATCTATTTGAACTAAATGCATCATTATGTTTTAAAAGGCCTTGTTCTAGATTTGTAAGTCCTACATTTATAAATTCTTCAATTGTAGTATCATCAAGTTGTAACATTACGTTTTTAAATAAAAAATTTGGAACGTTATTGGCTACTGTTATCAATTCTGTACCCGCATATAGTGAACTATCAGATAGTTTTACTAAATCGACTTCTATAGTAAAAAAGCTTTTTTCTAGTAAAAAAGTAGTTGTCTACATTATCAATCTGAATTGTTATTGGTACGGGACTGTTTAAATGAAAACTTGCTTTGGGTAAATAGTTAGCTTATTTGCAAAATTTTATTGCATCTGCTGTTGTTATTGGTGCTACAAGATCGAGATAGTTTTCTATGGTATTTTGTGCATTTATTTATATACTAAAATAAAATTAGACAAAATAATTAGTTGTGAATGTGGTTGAATATATATTAAACGAAATCTTTTTAGACATTTTTAAACAAAATTACATAAATATAATATATTTTAAAAACCATCATAAATGAGTTTTTATTTTTAATTTATTTTTCTGATAAATAGGGTGATAAAAAAAAATGATTTCGGAAAGAGAACAACACTTTTCTTTACTAAATGTTAAAAAATTACAATATATTGCAAAACATCTACAAATTAAATACATACATCAGTATAGAAGAACTCTACTTATAAAAGTAGGTATAAATACTAAAGAGAATAATAACAAAAGAGGATTACTTAATAATTTTGCTTTTGATGATGATTTATTTATGGTTTCTAGACAACGCAGAATTAAAAAGGTTGAATGTGAAAGATGTTGTGCTTATGCTAAAGAAGGAAACGCTTCTAAACACATAACAGAAACATTCATTAAAGTTGAAACATGTTTTGATTGTAGGTTAGAAACGTTACAAAGTATAAACAATAATTATAGACTCGATATTAAAAATTATATGTTAAATTTAGAAGAACCAAGCATTTTCTTGATTAATGAAACATTAAAGCATAAAAATATTAAGATGAGTTTAGTTGTAGAATGTGAATTTAAAAAACAAGATGATAAAGAATTAAGGATAAGGCATGGATTCCAATTACAAAATGTAGATGTAATGCAACGATCTCATTTAAGTTCGTTTTGGAATGTTTAAAAGGATATATTTATTGCTCGATGTGATGAATTTGAAGCAAAAGGGTCTGGCTGGATATTTGATAAAATAATTTTGTTACAAATCAATATAAATAATTTTAATCCTAGGAGGAAGCTCATACATTGAGTTACAAAAATGAGTAAAAGATAAAAAAGCATGTAATTATATTAAAATTTAGATAAAAGGTGTTTTCTCTATATTGTATAAGCTTGATTATATCCTACAGAACGTGATGCTTTCAAAATATTCTCAATATTCAGATTCAGTAAAATGTAACGATATAGAATTTTCAGTTAAAATCAGAGATATATTAAAATTTTAAAAACTAAATAGCATTAATATAACAGTTTTTGGTATTGAAGAGCTTTCAATATTTCCTCTTTATCATAATACAGAACAACAATATGAAACTAATATTGATTTATTATACTTTACTGAAAACGATAAAAATCATTATTGTTGAATCTAAAACTCAAGTAACTTAATAAATAGCCAGTTAAGTGCTGAGACGCATAAAACATATTTTTGTAGACCATGTTTGGCATATTCCACAAGATATCAAGATAATTTTAAAAAGCCTTTAGGGTTATGTTTTTAAAATGAAGCATGTGTTTTTATATGCATTTAATGAAAAAAATCAACAAGGTGTAATTGAAAAACAAGTTATTCAATTTAAAAGCTTTTAAAAACTAACAAGGCATCCTTTTGTAATTTATGCTGATTTTGAATCGTTTTTAGTACCTATACATACATGCAAATGCAATTCAGAAAAATCTTTGACTAATAAAACACAGCTTCATACTCCATCAGGATGTTTTATATGTTAAAAGTATTTATAATTATTCCACGGAACCAATAATAAGTTATAAAGGTGTTAATGCGGACGCATATTTTATTAATAGTTTGACAAAAATTTGTGAACAAATTCATTCTTTTATTAAACAAAATATACCTATAACAAATATTGAAATAAAAACATAATGCGGCTACAAAATGTTATCTATGTAAAAGAAAATTTTCAGAAACTAATCCAAAGGTCAGAGATCATGATCATTATACTGAAGACTATAGAGAAGCAGCATGTTTCTCTGCTCTGTTTTTTAAAGCACGAAATGTACTTATTCCAAAATCAGGCGGTTAAAAATCAGACATTAATAGCTGGAGGCCAATCTTTATATGCTCCATTATTCGTCGAATTATCGAGAGAATACTTTACAGTCGGTTAAGTATGTACGTAATGCTCAACGAAAACCAGGTTGGATTCACAAAGCATTCAGGTAACTTCAATAACACTTCCATTGTCAATGCGTGCCTTTAAAAAGCAAAACTCGACAAAAGTGACTGTTGCATAGTTCTCCTGGATGTAGTAAAAGCTTTTGAAGAAAGTTTATCATACCAACACCACAAAAGCATTGCAAAGTCTACGTATTCCCAAATCTTTACGAAATATATTGATAAACCTCATGCAGAACAACGAAACTCAAGTTCAGACCAATGAAGATGTATCCAAAACTATCCATATAAAAAAAGGTATGTTTTAAGGGTGTCAACTATCTCCGCAGCTACTCAATATCACAATAGATCACGTAATCAGAGAACTTACGGAAGCTGGAATCTCAAATAGTTACGGATTTCAATTACATACATACATCCCCAAGGTTTCACTACGTGGAGCCGACGATGTAGCCCTGCTGTCTAGTTCCGTTAAAGGAGCTAAACAATTGACCAAAATTGCCATTGACAACTTTCAAAAGGTAGGGTACAAGTTAAATTACAGCAAATGTAAGCTTATTTACATACAAGAACGGAAACTGTTCGAAGAACCTCAAGAAATTGATCAAACGTGCAACATTGAAGCTCTCAAAATTGGCGATACCATCAAATAACTCGGCGTTTATTTTAAAAATGAAATCGCATTTGACCCTGCTAAGTGTATTCAAAACTATTTTCGCGATCTGCAAAACTTGACTGGCACTAATATGATGTTTCCTGATCAAAAACTTAAGATTATTAACCAGTACCTGTGACCAACATTAATATATCCGCTACAATGTGCCCCACTTGATAAACTGTCAAAGAAATTTCTTAAAGACTTGGACAAAATCGTTCAAAGCTCAGTGAAAGAAATTCTTGGAATTCCAATAGAAACGCCTAACACCTTTTTCTACACGTCCAAAAAATATCGCGGTCTTCAAATCGTTAGAGCCACTTGGGGGGCGTTCATTCAGCACTACAATATTTGTGTATCGTTATTAAGGTCTAACTGTATGTTTATATCCTATGCCTGCGATCTAGACAGGGAAATCAAAGAGACCTTAACAGGTCGAATTATGTAAAGCCGATGTTCAAGAATAATTCACTAGTCATCCAAATTCCAAACCTGGACAAACCATCAGGCAAAAATTGCAAAAGGACACATTTACTCAGTGGTGCGCGCTTCCACAGAAAGGAGCGGGTGTCGAACTATTCAAGGACTACCCAAAAGGCAACAAGCTAATTCTCAACAAGGAAAGCCTTACAACCTCTGAATGGATCTCAACTCTGAAAATGTTAGCTAACGTCTACCCCGTCAGGTCAATCGACGGCAGAAGAACAGACGGTCTTCAGCGCAGATACTGCGCTGAGAGAAATACCCTTAGTCATGTTCTGGGCCAATGCCATCGAGGAGACCTGCTGCAAAATTCTAGACAACACGAAGTACGAAGTAGTATAGCAAATGGCTTGAGAAAAATTAAGACTAATGAAAAGTCTCACTGGACCGTGCACGAAGAAGTCCACTGCGTCGCCGAAGCTGGATCAAACAGACGGGTTGACATAATATGCTACAATAAAGCACGTATTTAGTTCATCATTGACTTCACCGTACGCTTCAAATGTAATCAAGGACAAGCCAGAGAGGTCGATGCGGAAAAACAATCCATCTACAATTCCTGCATTCCGTATTTGCGGTAAAAATACAACCTTAAGAAAGTAAAGTCATCGGCCTAATAGTGGGTGCACGGGGAACAATCACTTTGTTCTTTGAAGACTTCCGAAAACGCTTCAACCTACCTTCCAGCCTCCTAAAAGAAGTCATAGTGGCAACAGTGGTTCCAGTAGAATAGCACATAAACACTTATATAATACATCTTAATTTGTACAAAAATACTTAACAACCATGAATTTTAAAGCTATATGTAAGTGATAAAAAAACGTATGCATTCTACTGTGTCTTTAAGGCAAACACTATTATGGTGTCAGTGTAAATAAAAGCTTACGTTCTCTCTCTCTGTAATTTAATTAATAGAAATGCTACAATTATACCAGAAATATTCCATAACCTTTCGAGCTATGACATTGATTTGTTTGTAAGAAATCTATGTGAGGATAAAAGTAAAATATCAATAATACCTGATAATAAGAAAAAGTATATTCCATTAACTAAAACACTCAGTTAATAAAGATGACTACATTAACTTAAGATTTTAAGATTCATTTAGATTTTTACAAAGTAGCCTAGCTACATTATCAACTAATTTAGATTTTAAACAATTAAGAGAAACTACAATGTATTTCACTAAACAAGGACAAAGTATTTTATTTATAAAAGAATTAAAAAATGAAAAAACAATAATACATAGAAAAGGGATTTATCCATATGAATATATAAGCGATATAAGTAAATTTTCAGAAAATCAGTTACCTTCTATTGATAAATTTTAATCTTCTTTAACAAAGGAAAATGTTAGTAAGATTGATTATGATCATGACTTAAATGTATGGAAATATTTTCACATTAAACATCTAGGTGATTGGCATGATTTATATAATAAATAGGATAGAGTAGAAACTAGATGTACTACATTTAGCAAATGTTTTCGAAAATTTTAGAGATTCAGCTTTAAAGAGTGATTATAACTTAGATCCGGCTTGGTATTATCTTACTCCTGGTTTTGCATGGGATTGTATGCTTTAATACACAGGGGTAAAATTGGATTTACTATTGGATTACAAAATGTTTTTTTTGAAAATTGTATTAGAGGAGGTATGGGTCAATGTAATAATCGATATTCTAAAGCAGGTGATAACATTTAAATGGTATATATAGCTGCAAATAATCTGTATGGATAGGCATTATCTCAGTTATTACCTAAAAGTGATTTTAAATAGATGAATAAAGATAAATTGATAAATTTAAACGCATTTTTGAATACATCTGATGATACTGGTTACACTTTTGAGGTTACCTAATCATTTCCAAGAGATTTAGAAATGCACATTAAATTTAACCACTACCACTTGCGCCACAAAACGCTTTACTAACCGGATTTTTGAAAACTAATGTCAAATTCTGTGTTTGAGAAATTAATGCAATCGGTTAGAAATTAACAAATTATAAGATTGCATTCAGATAAAGACACTGTTCAACGTGCTATAAATAAAAGAACTTTCTAATCTAGAACAAAATTTAGTGAACATTTGGTTGCAGTACATACAAACGACTAATGTTAAATTCAATAAAGCAATTTATATTAGACAAGCAGTTTTTGACCTTTCAAAATATTTAATGTATGAGTTTCATTATAATGTAATAAAAGAAGTGTTTAAAGACAAAGCAAAGTTATTTTGCATGGACACTGACTGTTTATTGTTTAAATTCGGTGTGAAGCTTCCTCAAACAACTTTCATAGTTTCATTGAACATAATCCTTCTAATTTTGACACATCTGATTATCCAAAAGATCACAAAGTTTTTAAGAAAAAAATAAAAAAAGTAAAGGCAAATTAAAAAATAAACTCAATAGGAAAGAGCTTAAAGAATTTTTGGGAATACGGTCAAAAATGTTTAGTTACAGAACATATGATAAAATAGAAATAAGACTTAAAAGAATTACGAAATGCATGCTAAAAAATGAAATTCATTTTGAAGATTTTAAATCTTGTTTATTTGACAAAAAAGAAACAATATCATAAACAAACAGTGCTTAGAAGCACTTAAAATTGAAATTTAAACAGAAGAACTTAATAAGGAATTTTTTAGTTGGAAAGATGATAAAAGATATTTAATTGAAGGAAGTACTGATACATATGCTCATGAGCATATATCATTATAAAGCATTGTCTTTTCAAAATATGTATAAATAAATGGAAAATAAGATAAAATCATCTGATTTAAAAGCGGATGCACGCCTTCAAGATGCATAACACCATCATTAAACAAAATATCAAAGTAATAAAGATTTAGCTTCTAAAACAGGTATTAGCTAAGCTATAACACAAAAATATCTAGAAACACAAGATGTATATACTGTAAAGGCAAATATCTGAAAGTGCGTCATGAGAGACATCTAGTCGTAGCCAATGGGGGCAACTGCGGTGGAAAGTTCCTTCTCACAGCAGTCGCCCCTCCAACTTTCAAATATCGACAGCGTGCGTGTCGTCCGGCTGTCGTTCTTGGCAGTGAAGGCGATGCATGACACAGGCAGGGAAAGATTCTACGAGCAATGCGTTGCCCGTAGAATCCAGTCAGTCTGCATTTCAAGTTCAGTTCAGCGTGAAGTAATATAACTTACTGCTCAGACTCCACGCCATTTTTGTTCGCCCTCCCTTCCTCTTCTATTTCAAGTTTCCATTAGTTTTATTATACTAAGTTAAGTTAAGTCCTCGTGAATGTTACGAGGCCAAAGTTCGTAGTTGCTAATTCGCAACTAATTTAGTAGTAACTCGAGAATTATAGGAAATAAATTATTCTTCATTCCATTTAAACCCCCGTGAGTGTATTCCAAAGACCGAGGGCGAGGCACTCCACCCGTCCTTTATTCGCACAGTGACTTTAGGACATAAATTATTCATACTACATCAGTTGAAGAGACGTAGTATTGTTGCATGTTATTCGGGTGAATTCAGCCCGACTTTCGAAGGAACCACTTGAGGGACTCAGAAGCGAATCACTGAGTCGACGTCTTCCCGGGTGGTCTAAGGACCATCCCAGCCAGAAGCCCCACCTTCCTCCTCGCTACTCTCTCGCCCACGGCGACTCTCCGGTCTCCACCAAAGGGTCATATCCCATGCCCCCGACGTCTCCACGAGGCTCAGACGGGACATCGCCCCTAGTGAGGGCGGCCGGCTTTCTGGACGAGACCTCAGTCATTCCCGGTCAGGACAGACCCGTGCCCCCAAGATAACCCTTCCTTCGACCGGTCAACTTCAACTCGGCCCGGAACTCATAAGATCCTGCATTGGCTTCCAGCCCCCTTCGTGGATGCAGAAGTTCGAGACGCTATGCTGCCTGCGCCCCAGCTCTCTACACACAGCCTCCCGGTCTATATTATAGCCCGGCTTGCCATGTCAACGCTTTGACGTTAAAGTGATAGTGAAGGCCTTTATGTGTAAAGTGATTAGAGGTGCCGTAAATATCAGTTTTGGCAACATATTGTCACAATACTAAACACTATCCAAATGTAGCAATGTTCAAACAAAGACGTTATTTCTTTAAAGGGATTGATAAAATATAGCAATGTGATTTGGTTTTTTGGATCCAAAATGGAGTAAACATAATGATACAAATCGTTATATAAATTTGATTATAGACACATTTAGTAAATATTTATGGGCTATACCATAACACCATTAAAAACATAAACAGCTACTGAATTACTCAATACTTTTAAAACCGTTTTAAATGACAAACGTTCACCTCAAATGATTCACACAGATAAAGGATCAGACTTTATTGCAAAGAGAGTGCAATTTTTTTTAAACACAAGATATTCAATGGTATACTACTGAAAATGAGAACCACGCCATGACTGTGGAACGTGTTGCAAGAACTTTACAACAAATGATGTGTAAATGTCTTAGTAATAATGATACAACTCGATAGATTGATGTTTTACCAGCTTTATTTTATATTTATAATCATTTACTTTATTCTTAAATAAAAATGACTCTAATATAAAAATCCAAAAAAAATAAGAAACTGTTAGAAGAATTACCACAAATTAGTATTACTAAGATTAAATTTTAAGTAGGAGATAAGGTTAAAACTCATAAATTTGTAACAAAATTTGATAGAGGATATAAATCTAATTTTGCTGATCAAATATTAATTATTAAAGATCTTTAGAATACACATCCTTCTTATATTTGAACAGATTAGAATGAAAGTAACATCAAAGACAGCTATTATGAGCAAGAGCTAGTGATTCATAGTAAAACAGATGATATATATAATTACCAATATATTTTACAAACCAAAAAAACAAAATAATCTAATGTTATTAAGGCTATACTAAAATGGAAAGGATATTCTGATCGATTTATTAGTTGGATCGATTTATCTCCAGAACAAGTACATAATTCAATCAAAGTGAAATATGAGAAAAAGATAGATAGATCACATAAAAAACGAGCTTAAAAGCATATAGCTAAAGAAAAGTATTAGTAAATAAGTAATTATAAATAGGAGCATGTTTAACTAGTCTGTATATATAGTTGTTGTACTATTGTTTTAGAAGATATTTTACAACAACTTTCAAGAATTGAACAAATTAATTCAATCCAAGACGAAAAATTAAAAATGTGTTTAGAGCAGTTTTAAAGCTAAAAGATCGAATATTTAAGCATATCAAACACTATTATAAATAAAGGAAACAATAATTTGTCTGAAATGTAAAAAACATACACCAAATAAAAAAACAGGTCTTACAAAAAATAATCGAACATTCGTAAAAACCAAATGTATAATCTGTAACACTAAAAAATGCAAATTTATTATGGCTAAAGAAAGTGAAGATTTAGTTGATACAATAGGAAAATATGTAGGAGAAGGTCTTTTTCCAGGAAGATTATCTAGGTCCTGGAACTAAATTTCAAGAAAGAATAGCTAGAAGAGATAAACCAGTAGATAGAGTATATAAGGCTGCAATGCATCACGATTTGAGCTATAATATTTACAAGGATTAAAAAACAGACATTAAGCAGATCGAAAATTATTGAAAGATTTATATGAAATCGAAAAACCTACTATGAAAGAAAAGTTCAAAAAATTAACTACAAAAGCAGTAATAAAACCAAAATTATTTTCAGGATTGGGTGTTCGACGAGCAAAAATTTTTTTTATATATATTCGAATATTACATACACAAGTTCATCAAAACAAATAAAACGGCAAATACGCCTAATAAAAAAAATGCTAATAGAAAAATATTGAGAGATCAATTTATTGCCGAGAAATCAGGCGAAGATGCGTTTACATTAGAACACGAAAACAAATATGCTCCATTAATTGCAGCTACACAAAAAATAAATAAAACAGTCAAAAGTCGAGCAAATACAGCTTTAAAAAAATTAGCTCTTTATAAAACAGATGCCGATAATAGACATAAATTAACAAAAAAAACAACAAACAATATATAGTTAATTCAAGGATTATAAAGTTGGTAACGACCAATTATTAGAAAATTTAGCTTTACTAAAGAATACCATACAAGAAGAACGAAAAGAACAATAAGCAATTGAAAATGTTCCAAAACATATTTTAGAAAAATATAGTTTTTGACAAACTCTATTAAATACCTTGAAAAATTATCAGACGTTGCTTTGTCAATAAGACTTAACTTGATGATGTGAACACAGACGGTTATTATATTGGAAATTATCTTATTACAAATTTAGGTGATGCTTTTATTGAAATATTAGAGAAAAAACATTCAATGACAATAGGATTATGGGAATTATTAACAAGAAAACATCCAGATAACACAACATATAATGTTAATGATGCAGAAACGTATGCGACGCTCATGT
This sequence comes from Dicyrtoma fusca, assembly GCA_034695205.1. Taxonomy (NCBI): domain Eukaryota; kingdom Metazoa; phylum Arthropoda; class Collembola; order Symphypleona; family Dicyrtomidae; genus Dicyrtoma; species Dicyrtoma fusca. The sequence goes on from JAQFZC010002820.1 coordinate 16,592, forward strand.
TTTCAACTAAAACCTGTTATAAATCTGAATATAAATTAAAAAGCTAAAGAGGTGATAAATGGAGTATTATTTCAGACAGATGGTAGACAGCATGGCATAATCGGTAAACAGAGATGACAAAGTAATAATACAACAGATAAGGGTGGAATGAATGTTAGGCATCATTATAAAACAACTATTAGTAGTGGTATTCGTTACATTCCCAATAATCCTGAAATTTTTGTTTCAAAGTTAGAAACTACATTGGCTAATATGCAAGCAGGTCACACAAATATAGATAGATCTGATATTACATTAGTAATAGAAATTGTGGATAAATTTAAATCATATTTTTCTACCATTGGTTATACGAATATATATATTGTGTTCTCTCGCAATATTTGTTACTAAAATAAATGAATGTGAATCAAAATAAAATGAATGGGCTTCAAAATACAATGAATAATATTCTTGAAGAAATTAAATTGTCTAATAATAATAGAAATGAAACAGATATAATTCTAACTACAACAGATAAAGAACTTATAGTTCGTTATGAGGTACCCATTTAAACACAAGGTGGCAAAATGCCATTAAAAAGTTATTTACATATTACGTAATCCTAAATGTTGACGTAAGGAATGATAATTTTAGGTAAAAGATTGTTATTGGAGAATATATTGAAATAAATTTAGAAACATGTAGTTATAAAATTAGTAGTATAAGTAAAATTATTGAACAATTAATGCATTTTGATGAAAATAATAATTCAATCAGTAAAGATACGCCAGATGGTGGTATGTTTAAAACAATAAAAATAAAACTAGATGTATCTATTATGAAGTGTGTAATTTAAATACCTACACGTTATGTAGTAGATTACACAACAAATTCAATAGAAAAGTGGCTTGGTTTCACACAAAAACATTTAACTGCTGGCCGACATATTTAAGATATGATAATTAATATCAACCCAGTAAATTCAGTTTTGGTTTACTGTGATTTAATTTATAGTTGTACTATTAATAAAGCTCATTTATTAATAGCACAACTTTAATATGCATTTATACTTTTTCTCCAAAATTTCCTCTAAGATACAAAATTTTTAAAAAAAGCTAGACATCCAGTATATTGTTTTATTCCTAACCTCACATCGATTGATCGATTACACGTTTGGATTACAGGTGAACGTTTGAATCATATAAATTTTAGAAAAGAAGAAGAAATAACAATTATTTCATCTTTAAAGTTCTAATATTGTCTATTATAAATGAATGCTGTTACAGAATATGTCATGTTACGAGATTAAATTTTAACCCTTTCAAAGCAAGAAAATCCAGATAAGCTTAAAAAGACTGAAAATTCATCTTGACAGATTGAAAATCTGATTTGAGGGATTGCAAACAATTTCATAACTACGAGTGAAAACAAGAATTAAAAAGTTAGATGCTTATTATTCAAAAGTAACCCGCACAAAACAGTCCTATAGATTCCCATAGTTTACGACTGTAAGATAAAAGTATAGGATTGTCGGACATTTTTCGACAACTATTTTCCTACAGTCGACTATAGGATCCTATTGTTCAGTCGATCAATCAAAAATAATATGTCGAAAGCAGGGATCGAACCCACGACCTCAGGGTCCCTGAGTGGGCCCTGTAGCCCTTGCGCCACTATGCCTTGTTTAATGAAGGGACGAATTTGTTCGTACTTATTCGGTTAATCAGTTATTTTTAAAACTCGTTTTTGAAGCAGTTTATACAAATATTTTGTTTTTTTCGCTTTATAATGTTGTTTTGTATAAATTACAACAGTGAAAATAGTTTTTGCTAAAAAATGGACCTTTGTCAAAAATTACATACACAGTATTTCTTAAAATTCGGTGGAAAAAATTTAATCAATTACTTAATTAATTAGTTCTGAACCAATTCTTGCAACTTAGCACCATAAATGGAAAAATCTAAAAACAAAAAAAAGCTCACGAAAAAAAGGTCAAATATGAATCTATAGGAATCCATAGGGCAATCGTCCGATAGAATCCTACAGAAATTATAAGACAAAAAATATTTATCCGGCAGGCGCTTCTTCTGATAAAATCCTACTCTATTTTAGAGTGCGGGAAACAAATTATTTTTTTTTCTAAAATTTATTTATGTTAGGTTTTGAAATATATTATTTTCATGTACTTTTGTTTGAAAATGTCTAAGATGATATCGTTTAGTAAATATCCTTCCACATTCACATTTAAATTTTTGGTTCCTATTTTTGTTTGATTACTCTTTACAAGAATTGTATGCTTTATGAAACAATAAATATCTTTGGTTTCCTTACAACGTATACTACCCTTTAGTCTCTATTTAATTAAGAAACAATTTAACAATATTTATATATAATTATATTTTGTAAAAAAAAACAACAAATAAATTAATATTTGATGTCAATGTAATTTTGCAACATTTAGTTATTTTAAACGTCCAAATCTGTTTTTGAGGTTTTGAAATTATGTTTTTGATAGATTTAACAAATACATACATTACGGAGATTTTTTGTATTATTTAAAGTAAATAATGATTAATTTTAGTGATCTTAATTATTTTGTAAAACGTCCTAATCTGTTTTTGAAGTTTTTGAAATTATGTTTTTGATGGTTTTAAAATACATAAAAAACAGATTTTTTGTGAAATTTAAAGTCAATATTGAATAATTTTAGTGATTTTAAGCATGTTTAAAAACTTCCTAATTATTTATGCGTTAGGAACGGGTTTACGCATTCTACTGTATACTTCAATAATAAGTTATGTTAATAAATGATTTCAAGATTTGGACTTTGCCGTGAATGGAATAACAACCACATCAAAACAATAAATCATGCTGTTAGAATAAAGAATCTAACTGATGAATTAAAAGAGTTTTAGACAAATGTAGAACAGTTAGCTAATGAAACTACAAATTATGCATCCCAAATACAAGTTATTAATAGTCAAGTAAGTGAATTCAGTGCAAAACACTCTCAAGTCACAAGCGAATTTAAGACCACAAATAATAACATTACTGATAAAAGTAAAAACGAATTTGGTAAATATAGTAAACTATTAAACAAAAAATAAAAATGATCAGTTTACAGAAAACAATAAAAACATGACAGTAGAATCGATAGGGAATTGGATAGGTATAAAGCAGGATTACAGGTGATAAAAGAAATTTAAGCAAAAAGTGATAAAGAGAAACAAAAATTATTAAACTTACGGTATGAAGTAATAAAAGCGTAGAAAAAAATAATGCAAGAATTATTGTTGCAATTATCCAAATTAAATTAAAAAATGATAACAAATTAAATGTTATTACCACTAAAGTAGAACGTGTTGTTATTCCTGATTTGAACCTTTTTAACTCTCCGAACATGTTACAAGTGAATTGAAATTTAGAAAAATTAGTGAAAATTGTGGCATTTTAACAAGTTATATTTTTATTATTAAACCAGTACATCTGGACTCTTAATTTACAATAAAACTATGTGATATTTCAATTGTAGGAATGTACGCAGGTTATTGTATAAATCAAACTACTAAACAATCAGAAGTAATTCAAATTTTCAGTAAAGAATTTTAAATTGAAGTAACAAATTAGTTAATAGAAAAAGCCTACATCAATAATTATTTTTTGCAATAGTAAAAGTTTAGAACAAGGTTATACTAGAATTATTGCTGTATTTCAAGCTTTGGAAAACCTACACTCAAATAATTGGATTGATTAAATTTTTAATTTACCTATCATATATCATTTGCAAATCTTTTAAACCTGTTAAATGGCGAAGTTGTATACAAAAAGCTAAATAAACTCACTGAAGGGGAATTGTATTAAATAATTAACGCCCAATGGGTTGAACGAAAATATTCTGACAAACAAATTCAGCTATTTATTGAGGATGGGGTTGTGCTCTATAAAGTTTATTTATCAAAGCGATATAATAAAATAATTTCTCAAAGTGATGATTTAACAGTGTTTGTTGGGGAATATATCAGTTATGAAAATACCTCAGAGGTTTTTAGATTTGTATCCAACAAACTATTCTTTCACAAATCACCATTTAATTGTTTTAGTTTTGTTATTTTTTAAATGAATGATCCTGCGAAAGATCTTGCAATTTTTGGTTGGAATAAAAATCCAAAATTTAAACATAATCTGTTATTTCCTAATATATTTAGGTCTTTAGTGGCCGGAAAAGGTAATTGCGGTGTAAGCTGTCTTAGTTTTAGTTTACTATTACAAAAAGGAATGTTACTACTGTTACTTCTATAATAACCTAATTTTAGTAAGCGATAGCTTACAACAAGATGCATATAAAGTTTTAATTAAAGCGTTTAAAAATAACCTAACAAAGCAACACTTAGTAGCACTATTTGACAATGAACAAGCAATAGAAAGAAATTTGTTTATGTGAAATTTAACTCATTGAAAACACTGGAAAAGGGCTCAAATAGATCCAAAACAACAAATTAATGTTACAGTCAATGATGTATGTATGTATTTTCAGGGTTTCTGATAGTCAATTGAACTCCAATCAGAAAAAGCTCAGACCGCTATATTGGGTCCATTGCTATCCCTTATACAGGTTTAATTTTAGCC
>JAQFZC010002821.1:0-21194 GCA_034695205.1 Dicyrtoma fusca
TGCTTCGGGTTCAATTTGCAAATCTTCAAATGTTCAGTTACTTTGGAATTTTGGCTGAATTGTTTGCTGCAAAACTGGCAGGCGTAAAATTTCTCTCTCGTGTGCACTTTTAAGTGACTGCTTAAATTGCCACTTGATCGGCACTTCTTCGAGCAGAGCGGGCAAGTAAATGGCTTTTCTCCCGTATGGGTCAACGTGTGCTTTTCTAGGGCTTTCTTTTTAATGCTGGCATAATCGCAGTGGTCGCATTTGTACTTCTTTTGCATGGCAACCCAGTCTTTGTCACATTGCTTTGGATTTAGTTTGCACGTTTTTTTGTGGGCACTCACATTTGATTTGTGCGCAAATCCTACGGGGCAAAAGGAGCACTTGTACGGTTTCTCGTCACTGTAATAATTTGGATTGTGCTTTTTGATGTGAAGCTCGAGGCAAAATTTCCAGGTTGTGGTGAATTTGCAGAGGTGGCACTTGAAGGGCCTGTCGACACCATGTATTTTTAAGTGCACTGTGAGAGTGCTAGGGACTGTACATGTGAAACTGCAGTGGGAGCACTTGAAGGGTTTTTTCCCTAGTTTGTATATTTTGGGTGTACGTCGGTTGGGCGTCATTTTCTGCAGTCGAATTTTCACTCTTTTTGTGATTTCAAATTTGGCACGAAGCTTAGCTTCTTTTTTAGTGTAAAGTGGTTCCTTCATTACTGACTCGTAAAATTGGTTTGGTTTAGGTGGAATTTTTAAAACACTGATTAAGCTGGAACATCAAATCGTGATCAAAAAGCTGCATTTTTTTCTGAATTAAAGATTCTTAACTATATTTCCTACTTACAATGTTATAATTTAATTAATTACAGTATTAATATTTTCTCTTCAATAATATTTTAGTGTTTAGCAGCTTTTGTATAGCTTTAAAAAATTACATTTACTGTGCACAGTTCGCCAACTAATTATTGTAATAAAGTGTCGATTTATACGGTGTGGTACTTTTAGCTTGAAACTTTTGTAGCAGAATAAAATTTACACTGTGTGTCGATTGTGAAGGAAAAGTGTAGTGAGCGATTAGACTTACAGACGTACTCTGAGCTGTAAAGATAGCTGAAACTGCCTTATCTTGAGATGCTTCATGTCCAGGTAAAGAATGTAAATATTGTAAAAGATTGTAAATATTGATGTAGGTATGTACGTATATCGCTTATGAAGCAACATTGTGGCGCATACTCATCCAGCCCGTCCTCAATAAGACTTTGACCCAACAGTGAGCTTTCTACTCATTTGTTTAGAAAAGGTGCGTGTAAAACCTTTGAACAACTGAAATAATGGGCAAATACCATTTATAAAAACTGTAGATGTTAGCTTTATGATTTTCGAAAAGCACACATATTAGTTGTGCTATTGTTAAAAAATACAAAATTAATTCAGTTTTAACTATTTTTAAAAAGTAAAAATATATTTGAATTTTACTACTTTTGGAACGTACAATTCATTATATTTAGATTTGGGTATTTTTGAAAAGTACTTATACTAGTTTTACCTTTTTTTAAAAATCCAAATAAAAGTTTTTCTTTTTTTTTATTGAAGGCACAAACATTAGTTTTACTATTTTTAAATGTGCAAGTATGAGTTTTTTTAATAATTTTAAAAAGTACAACGAAAGATTTTTTTTCGATAGCACAAGTAGGTATCAGTATTACTATTTTTTTAAAGTGTAAATACCAATTTTACAATTTTTGAAAAGTACGCATCCCAGTTTCACCTTTTTTACAAAATATAAGTATAGGTTTTATTATTTTTGGAAAGTATAAATATCAGTTTTACTTTTTTCGACGAATATACAATTAAAGGTTTTCCTTTTTTTCAAAAGCACAAATGTCAGTCTTATTATTTTTTAAATCATAAACTACCGCTTATTCCGGCTTCCGGCGACTTGATAGCACCGCCAGAAGAGAAGTATTGGGTTTTAATAAAAATAAACTTTCAAGCTGTTTACGTTAGAAATAAGCCTTGGCTGGAGAGCTTTAAAATCGGTACTTTTTTAAATGTATTTTGTTGGCATACATTTCGTTCCATAGAAGAATAAGTAGGTCCTTTTGCTTCGCATGATTACAATCAAAAGCCAAACTATAAAAGTATGCACTCAAGGAAACAAAGCCCATTGAAAAATAATTAACATTAAAATCGGTAAAACCGGTTGTTAAAAATGTTTTTACAAATGCCTAGACTAAAATCATTTTTAATCCCAGACCAATTAAGTTCCAAAGGAAACGTTGGACTAATTTAGACTGTCCTCTCAACTGTCTTGTTTTTGAGTTTGAGTCAAATTCTAATGAAATTATACACAAGTTCGTTATAATTCTCATAGCGAGGCAGTTCGCATAATTTTGCGATTGGAAAACCATCTTGTTTTTAAAAATCAAACTGCTTTGAAAACCCCAAGTTAAGTTTCAAAAATATTTTAAAACGACTATTTTCGACAAAATAGTTCCACCGAATAAAAGTAACAGACTTGGCACTGAGGTAGGTATAATCAGCTCCATGAGCGCTAGCCACAAAAACTTTAAACTGCCAGAAGCTTCAGGAAGCTCTTAAAATTAAAATATTATTTAACCGGATATTTACTCATCCTGGATATCCAAACTCATGAATATGCCGGCATTTTGATCTAACCATCTCGAATTGTTTTTCGTAAGTAAGTTGATTAAAAGATTAAAACACTTCCGTATTATACGATTTTTCAGTGGTGGTCATGAATTAAGAACAGCCTTGAAAAACATCAATACTTTAAAATAATAATGTTTTTTGCTTATTTTTAAAGAAAAAATGAAAGTACCCAAGGACTTTTTTTTACACTCTTTTCGGTATTTTTGCGCGATTTTGAAAATTTAAATTTTTGCGCCGTAACTAAATGTTAGTTAACACAAAATGTTATACAGTCATGAGTCAGAAAACTCATACAAAATCCTATAATATAATGTAAGTAGTTAGTGTGTGGTAGAAAAATTGAAGAAGTTACGGACGATTCCACTTTAGGACAAAAGGCTGCCCAGGAACTTTTTTTGTTGACTGTATATATACGTCCTTCAAATGGGTGGCATAAAATTAAAATCCTAATTGTAAGAGTACATATTATATATATATATATATATACAAAAAGTATTAGTTTAGCTTGAGATAATTGAGATCACAATTCATATTTATTGGATTACTATTCACTCCGTGGTATTTAACTTATTGAATTTTACTTGAATTATCTCAAAACATAATAGGGGTATTCACTTATTCTCTGCAACGCACTGCAAGCTATTGTTATGTATCCGCTACATAGTTTTCAGAGGCCTGTGCTGCAGAGCAGATTTGAGCGGGTATCTTTCAACATGCTTTGATTTTACAGAGGATAAAGCTACTCGAGACTAGCTGCTGCCACTACAGTGCGGCAAGGATTTCTGCATTTGGGCGCTCATTTTTTACCTCCTCTGTGTGCTCGTTACTCAATACAGCGCCAGACGTTGTAGTGAGAAAAGTAATAACTGAGTACCCCTAATGTAAGTTCGCAGACACACGAAAGGAAATAATATACTATATTCATAAATTGCAATCAAATTAAAAACGAGACGTAAATTAGTCTCTTGAACAAACTTGAAGAAACGGCAATGAAGATTATCATTAACAGAATTTAATCCTTAAATATAAGTACTGAGCAGGATAGTAATTTACAAAATCACTCCCAAACAAGCAATTATCTCAGCATGATTCTTCACTTCCCTTATGCACGTAGTTGGAAGCATTAAACATTAAATACATTCAACATTTATGTTCAAAAATTATGTTCTTTGCATTGTTTTTGCAAGATTCAGTCTTCAGTTTTGACAGTTTGCTGATTTCTGACCAGTGTAGTGTAGTGTGCCTGTCACCTGATTTTAAAATCGGTTACCGATGCAGCACAGTAACTTCAGTTTAAAAATATAGAAAGCTGTTAATTTCCTCGACCAAGTTCCTCACCACACGATTTCTTTCATAGTTTTGTAGAACAAGTATTAGTATTACTACTTTGAGTAGAACTAATGAAGATGAGGTACTTTACAGTACATGTGTACATGTAGCTAAATCGAATTAACATAATTATCGAAAACACCTCCACTGCTCAAGTTAATCCATATTTTGTATCACATTAAAATTACACTGAAGGGCAAACTAACTATCAAAGCTTATACATACGTATAAGTATTTTGCTTTTCTGGATGACTTGAATTAAATAGTCTTATCGCATCCTTCCCCTTATCTCATCCCACTCTGCAGGATACTTTGTATTTTGATCGTTATCCTTAGCATCTCTCAAACTCAATGAAAGTGAAACTCTCCATTTGTCATACCAGACATGACTAAATAGCAAATCAGCAAACAACTTTGGCTAATCTATAATATGCACTGAAATATGGTAAAAACGACAATGACTACTCGCGACAAAAGCATAACGACAGTCTCAAAACCGGTTTGTGAATGCGTTTTTAAATTAAAGGTTTTGCATGTGGAAAACAATACACAAAAATATTCGAGACACTGTAGGTACATCCCATTCCCATTAGATTTGCAAGAAATTCGTACAAGTTCAACCGTTAGTTTGGTTGAAGTATAGTGCTAGTAATAGTTTTTATTTAGTTTGTACCGGTTATTACGCAAAAGCAATAGAAACACTACAAATATCACTATTTTATTACCAAACTGAATATTTTTGGTAGCGAATTCTAGTCCTGGACCTTTACAATAGAACATACACAAAAAGTTAGAAATAGTCGACAAAAATAAAATTCCTATATCCAATGTAGATATATTATTACTTATTATGCTTTGCATGCCTTTCGAAGTACGTGTTTTCTTCAAATGTCTAAATAAATTAATCATAACCATCAAACACCAAAGAATTAAGTATATGAGTAGGCTCACGACTTCAAATCCAAAGTACAACACTCGATGCAATATGTATTGTTATTAATTTCCTGATTTTTAATTGAAGGTTTCAAAGTCTCACAATATAGCAAAATATTTCGCAAAACTACCAAAAATTGAGGCAGCAACGCTATTATCTATTACATAGAAATTAGTTATGTACCTCCGGCAACAAATGCAATGTGACAATCGCCAAAATATCACTGTATTGCCACAATAATATTTTATTTGACTTTGGAATCAAAGATTGGGGTTGCGGTTTGCGGAAACGATTAGATTGTTGCGAATCTCCCACTAATTTCTTGTGGTGGAACCATTTTTTTTAAACATACGAAAAAATTGCGTATGTGAATGTAAATTCACTGAATTGCATATACTAGTGTGTATTTTCAATTTAGCGTCTGTATATGCAAGTAATGGTTTAATGTTTTATTATTATTAATAATGCATTCCTTTAATTTGATTTCGTGCGTTTCCATCTATTCCGTCATTTTTTCAAGCCTTTCAAATTTCCATGTCCAAATATATTTTACTCATACAGAAATTTTGCGTCAGCATCGGCGACGTCTCTATCTAAGAGATTACAGATCTCAAAGAAAAGAAAAGAAGAACAAAATTAAGACAGGTGCTCTCGTACTGTATTGAATTTGTAAATTGAATGAATGCCGAATAGAAATAAGAATTAGAAATTAGAAACGCGCTTTATTCATCCCTTTGTATCCTGTTTTTATTGAGAAACCTAAATTGAACTTCGCATGAGCGATCGGCTTTTGGCTGCTTCTATTTTTTCCTGTTGCTTATTTACCGAGTCAGCCTGCAAGTAAGTAGCAATGCGTTTAGGCGGCAGCCGAGACTGCCGACGATTACAGTTTACTTCAGTCTGCTAAGGACTAGCATGGGAACCAGAAGTTCTGTCGTTCTGTTGCTAGTTCGTTGTTCGGTCGAATTGAACATTCAACATTCAACAGATGAACAACCTAAGGAGATTAAACTAAAAGTAATCAAAGAAAATCCAGCTTAAAATTAGAATTCTCTTTGAATTGTATATAAGAAAGCATTACTGTATTGAAAGACTAAATTCAAAGCAAATTTCAACGCTGATTAAAATCCAAAGCCTAACAATCAAAGCAACTAACTACACATTATCTCATTTTGCATTATTAAGCTCCACATTTAAGTACGTAAACTGCTCATAAAATGAAGCGACTGTGCGCTTCCACTGCGTTACTCTGCATTAAACGAACGAATTACTTTAAAACTGTTTCAGTTAAAGTCTAATAAAGCTGTATGTACACGCTTAAAACAGCTGTTGCCTAGCTCAACTTTGTAAAAGTACAGAGCGTGGGCCATGAAGCGTACGAATTAGGAGCTTATAATAAGCGTCCACTTGTCCATTCTGTCACACCAGTGAATAAAATTGCACGTGCAATTTCAGATCGTCAGCTGTCGTCGTTTTCATTTTCGTTATCGTCGTCAGTCACATAATACGGATAAACAAGGAGACAGTAGCCGTAAGGAAATTACAATTAAGCTGCAATAAAACTGCACTGCATTATAATATATCTACCTACCTACTTACATGCATTGAATCATAGAATGTATGAAAGAAGAGAAGAAAAAAAATAAAAGTAGATGCAGCAGCTACTCGCAATTGTAAGGGAAGGTAATTGACTATTGTCCCAAAAATAAATGTGCTTCCCATTCCGCCTTGCGCACTTTTTATTTTCACATTCATTTTGAAAGGAAAAGAGCCAAGACCAAAGTGGAACTATGTATTTTTAAAATCTTTTTTTTTCTTCTTTACTTTCAAATCTTTCAATACTTCAATTTACTTTCAAATCTAACTGCGCCACTGTTTTTTTTATCTTAAAGTGGTGGCCTGCCTCTAACATCTGCTTTACTTATACAAGATTTACTTTAGAAATAAAAGTCAATGCAAAGTAATGTAGGTAGGTATTCATCATGTCTGAGCCTACAGAGCCCATAATTAGCTGGTGTACATGCATGCATGCATACATTCTTTTTTTTATAATCCTTTGCAGTGGCTTGTTGCCTTAGATATGTAATGAAATGAAAAGTTGAATAAGGTATAAATAACGGCGACACCTCAGATAACACGTAAGTACAGACAAATTAGAAATAATTGGAAAGCGATAATTTATCTGTGATTTTGCTTCTAAATATTGAGACAAAGGTGATCGATAACTACATAAAATATGTACCTGAATAAATAATGCTAAGTAATGGGAGTCAATAAATTAAATTCCTAGAAAAATAATACAATGCACCCACAAATATAGGGCAGCTGTCATGTCAGTATCAGTAAAGTGCATTGGGATTGGGATTGGGATTGGGCTGGGCCATATTCCCGTTGAACGTACTTACCTAGCTTATGTATGCTCTATATATTAAGTTCCTTTCAGTAATTATATGTACATGGAATGTAATGATATAGTAAATTCCTAATTCAGAAAAATGCCGGGCCTTCCCCTGCGGATATTTTTTCATATCATTAGGACTGCATTATTGTGTAATTGTAACAAAGTTGAAGCTAAAATAACTAAAGTGCAAGTCCAAAAACATCATTTATTATTTACACTTGACTTCTGCCCTGCCCTGATGTGTATAAAATAAAACATGATGTTCATACTTGCTTCTTTGACTAAAATATTTTTGTAATTATTATAATTTCCCATTATCTCCACATAAAGATTGTACTTTAGATCCCAGTAATATCGGCTACAATCAATAATAATATGTATATTGTATGTCGTTTTTTTTTTGCTAATTCCTTTTTTAGGGTCATGCCATAAATCTCTAGGCAGGTTAAAGTGCGCGTTGAAATGGTCCAATTAATAAGTTACAAGATCAGTGTCTAATAAATAATGGTCTACTAAAGTACCTATATAAGTTTATAAGTGCTTATAGGGCTTTACCTTTAAATTGATAGAGATATGAGTTAATTTGCCTGCCTGTCTGAGTGAGTGCTTGAGCTTAATAGGCTTTCTTACTTAATTTAGACAAGTGTTTGAGTATACTGAGAGCAAATATCAGCTGAGATCTAAAACTAAAACCAAAACCACTTTTGAGTGGGTCCATATACATATCCAAATAATAATAAAAAGAAAAGCAAAGCAAACCAATGAAAAGTACAGAAAAATGGGTTTGTCGCGGCCGTGGAAGTGTATGAGTGCATGTTTAGTCTGTGTATGCAGATTGCAGTGCAAAAGTTGTTGGTTTCACGAGCCAAGAAAAAGAGTCAAGTCAAGTGCAGAGTGCCCCTGCAGAGATCACAGCATCAGCATCAGCAACAATCACATTTTTTCATAGGACGTAGAGTGCTGACTAAATAATAAAAATCCGATGCTTATTTACGTCAGTGAAATTATATTCTCTAAATAAATGCCCTTCATATATATTTTTTTATGTAAATCACGTGGCGTTGTAATAAAAGTAGTATTTAGAATTACAAGAAAAGTTATACCCTTTTAATCAAACTATTATAAAACATAAGTACATCTGAAAGAAACTGCCTCAACATCAAACACCCTTCAAGCAAATTTTTTAGTTGGAATCCAATGGGATTTTATTCCCATTGCTGGGAATGGGATTTAATGCAATTGATTTAATGATGTTCCAATTATTATAATTACTTTCTCGGATATTTCGTACTTAAACGCATTATTATTACTTAGTAGTTTTATAGTTTTGTTATTTGCACTATAATCTAGTACATAATTGAGCTACTAATTCCCTCGATTTTCACCAGCTGTTTCCTCATATGAGGTGTAAGTTAACTATAATAATGAATCATCGGATCGGAATACATGCTATATAATTACTATATACTGGCAAGGTAGTTTCCGGGAAGAACGCTTATATTTATTTCGCAATTTATGGCTTCTACAACTGGCTAGTAGGAAGTGTTTATACACACTGGCTTCCAAAAGTTATTTGCCATCAGTTTTTCGAGAAAACTCACTAGGACTGCACGGAGAGTCCTTTAGTTCAAAAATCAATTTAATTTTTAGATCTACGTTAAGAAAATGGCAGTAACTGAGTTTGTAATATCTGTATTTTCCGTCACACTAGCTTACTTCTTGTTCAATTTAATTTTCAAAAAAGAAACGAAACAAACCGAGTCTAACGAGGCCATTCAGTACTTAAAACCCATACCGAGTAAATAATACTAAAGTGCAAACTATAACTTTTGGAATACAATTTATAGCACAACTTATATATTATAGTAAAAGAAATCAATTAATTGTGTTGCTAATCCTAAACAGGAATACCACTTTGAACGTTGATTTTTTTGGGACGAAATATGACTAAATGGCTCCGTCAAATAGGAAAAATTGCAAACCTTGTTGAGTGCCAATTTGGACCAATAAAGTAAGGGAAATAAACCCAATAGCATTACATATCTGCAATGAAAATATAAAATTATAAATTCTATTGTAAAAATCGAATTTTGAAGCTTAATTAGCATGTATCCAAATAAAATTAAAACAAGTGTCTTGTACCACAGATTTGCAGTCATCAACGATTATCAGTTGGGAAAGGAATTATTTCGAAACCCAGTTTTTTGTGGGAAAGAAACATCCGAGGCTTTTACGCTTCATTCAGGCGGTCACTATGGTAGTTTTATTATTTTTAAATACATTTAGAGTAATAGTTATAGAATTTGTATGTATTGCATTGCATTAAAATGAATTATATTTTTTTCGTCCCTTTTTTACTAGGCGTGATTTGCACAGATGGCCAGCAGTGGAAGGACGTTCGACGATTTTACCATCTAACATTAAAAGATGTTGGCTTTGGTCAGAGATCAGCGGAAGCTTATATTCGTGAGGATCTTGATGATCTTCTTAAAGATTGGTGTGACAAAGGAGGGAAAAGATTTTCACCAAATAAAGCCTTCTACTTCCCAGTTTTCAACTCAATTTGGGTCATTTTGGCCGGGAAACGAGCTACCGCCGAAGACAAAGACATTGTCGAACTTGTTAATCAAGTTTACACGTAATTAACCCATCCAGTACCTTAAGTAAATGATTCATACGCATTTAATCGAAAAATACTACAATCTTTGTAACTTTTGCAGAGCTTTCAGAAACGTTTTTAAATATCCGGATGTTATATTCGCTCTCTCACAACTTTCCATGGCAAATATACGGAGGATTTACAAATGGATTCCAATCTTTAGTGGACTAAAAAGATTTGTTGAAGCTGTCGAAGAGCTTCACAATTATTTTAGAAATATAATCCACGACCGAAAGGAACTTATAAAAATGAACAAAATCGAACACTCAGTTAATTTAATTGATTCTTTCCTAAAACAAATCGAGAAAACAACTGATCCCGAGTCTCCTTTTTATGGAACCACTGGAGGTCTGTTTTTTTTGTTAATCTTTAAACTAAGGGAATGTGGCTTTTTTTCTGTTGGGACTTCCTATACTTGCTATAATAATGTCTTAAAAATGTGAATTTCTTTCTTACAGAGGCACACCTACTAGGGGCAATGGTTGATTTCTTTATTGCTGGTGGCGACACAACGGCCACAATGCTAACCTGGTCCATGCTTCATTTAATACGAAATCCGGAAATTCAGGAAAATATTTATAAGGAAATTGTTACTGCTGTCGGTACGGAAAAATACCCAAGTCTCCAGGACAGGCCCAAGTATGTTAGCCCTTACAATTCTATTAATTAGTAAGTGTATCTATATTCAATCAAAAAATATTAAATTAAATCTAACTATACATTGATTTTAGTTGCCCTCTTACGGAGGCATTTATTCTGGAAACCCTTCGGATCTCCCCCATTGCCTCACTGAGCATGCCACATACATCCACCGAAGATACTAACATTGGACCCTACGCTATTCAAAAGAAAACGCTTTTAATACTCAATATTTATAATATTAATCATGATGCAAAAATATGGGGTGATCCCGAAGAATTTCGACCGGAGCGATTTCTGAGCAGTGATGGGAAGTCAATTGTGAAACATGAAGAAATGGTCGCATTCTCGCTTGGACAGCGTCGTTGCGTTGGAGAGCAAACTGCCAAGGATAATTTGTTCTTGTATGTGAGCGCCATCTGTCAACGATTTATTCTCAAACAAGACCCGTTATTAAACGGGAAGCAGCAGATATCCGAAAGTGGATCTGTTGTTCTCATGCCAGATAAGTTCTACATGGTTGCAATTGACCGTTTGAAATATAAAAACGTTTAATTGACCAATCTCTTTTAATAATTCATGTTAATAAAAATTGTAATATGCTTAAAGTGTAACAGAACCTACTTTTACAATTTTTTAATTAAAGTACTACATAATTTTTAAAGTCTTATTGTGTAGAGTCTTATAGTTCTTCTGAAGGCTTATTGCATTTATAACCAAATCGTTTAAGTTTTTCACTGCAGCCATTTGCCATTCTGAAATAGATCCTTTTGATCTGGCTATTCTAACCTTTTTTGAACCTACATATTTGGAACTGAAAAACTACATAGAAAGAATGCTTTACAAAATTGTTTATTTTGAAAATTGTCTGTTTCAAGAAGTTTCAAAACTAGCAACAGTCACTTCCAGAAAGGATATAACATGAAGCTACCGTTTTCAAAAGGTCAAAACTGTCAAAACTTGGAGTTTACTTTTAAAAATTGTCAAAATTAGAAATTACCGGTTTCAAAAAAGTTTACAAACCAGTAACTAACATTTGCAAAAAGGTCTAATCTAAAAATTACCATTTCCAAAACATTAAAATACTAGTAGCTAACATTTACAAAAAAGCTCAAAATTAAAAAATTAACAACTTCAAAAACACTTTAAAACTAGCAACTAGCATTTACAAAAAAGGTCAAAACATAAAAATTTACATTTTCAAAAACATTTAAAAACTAGCAACTAACATTTAAAAAAAAAATGCCAAAACATAAAAATTTACATTTTCAAAAACATTTAAAAACTAGCAACTAACATTTACAAAAAAGGTCAAAATAAAAAAATTAACAATTTCAAAAACGTTTAATAACTAGCAACTAACATCTAAAAAAAAGGTCAAAACAGAATCATTAACATTTTCAAAAACATTTAATAACTAGCAACTAACATCTAAAAAAAGGTCAAAACAGAATCATTAACATTTTCAAAAACATTTAATAACTAGCAACTAACATCTACAAAAAAAGGTCAAAACAATAAAATTAACATTTTGCAAAAGAATGTAAAAGCAAGTAAATAACATTTACAAAAAAGGTCAAAACAAAATGATTGGCATTTTCAGAAAAATGCAAAACTAGGCATCTAGCTGTATTATAAAATTATAATTAAAATTAGGTAATAATTATTATTACTGTGCTGAAAGGATTTTCGACAAGTTTTGCCTCCTGCATGCTCAGCACTCCACCCCCCAACTTCCCAAATAAAGTTGCACTCCTCGCTCTCCTCCTTTTTCCACTCTCTGCCGTAATAAATGATACAACAAAGATATTTTTTTTTCCTTTTGTATCTTTCTTGTCCAGTTCAACCAAAGAGACAGACTAGTCAGTCAGTCCTTGCTGAACCACGAGATCAGCAACAACAACGAACAAATAAACTGGCAAACAAACAAAGTAGAAGCATTCCTTCTATTATTCTTAACCTTCCTTGTACTTGTGTAGGTACTCACAATCTGCATTTCCACTCTCGCTTTTTTTTGTGTTTTGTTTATTCTTGATTTGTAATTCATATAGGTTGTAGGTTGCAATTGCTCCCATCTGACTTTGCTACTCAATTTGTTCTTGAATCTGTAAATAAAAATTAACATAATTTATAATCCATTCTCTATGATTGCAAATTGTGATTTAATTTGATTTCAACTGCCACCCGTCACCCGTCCGTCCTGAATATAAAGGAGAACAATAGTGCAGTTTTGAATCTAATTATTACCGCAGTTCACACTTAAATCAAATCAAGACAGTAGCCTTTAGCATCACAGGGTGCATTTTACATTATTTAATTCTAAATTACGTCTACTTACACACTGTCAACCGTCAACCGTTGACTGTGAACTAAAAATACACACATGCAGTCCATTTGCCTTTTGTCGATGTGTAATTTAGGATTTTGACAGAATTAAGTGAACATTAACAAAAGTGAACGTTCAACATTCAAGACACAAGTGTAATTTCATCAAATTAGTAAAACAGTGAGATCACTCCTAATCGTTCATCGTTTAGTAACATTCAACATTCAACTACATTCAACGTTGAACGTACAAAAAAAATACTTCAAACCTTTGAGTTTTTATTTAACGAAGTGGGGGATCAATTTTGAGTTTGAAGCTTTGAACATTGAAAGCAAAACAGTCCACAGGCAGCAGTAAGCAGTCAGCAGTCAGTTTCCATTCAACTTTATTACCAGCAGTTTGAGTTTGAGCATTGCATTGCATTCAGCATTGTTGTTGATTGTTGATGGCTAATCGTTTATTGTTGGACATGGTCTTCGGCATCGTTAGCAGTGAGCGGTGATCTCCTGTCGTGCCTTCGAATAAATACGGTGTATAATTAAGTTACATCATCCAAAAAGTGCACCCTTTACTTCAAAACATTTAATTTAGAAGACGTTGAACGGTTAACAGTTAACGTTGAACGTTACGCGATCAACATGCACTTTTGATTGCGGTAACTTTTAATGGTTTTAATTTTGAATTTCAAATTCTGAGGGTTGTTGTGCCTGAAACATTGAACATTGACTGACCATCAGTAGATTTTATTTATACGTTCAACGTTCTGTAACCCATCACTACCAACAATCAACAACCAACAACTAACAACCAGCTACTCACGCCCACTATCTACATGTACTAACCAGTCAACAGTTGACAGTCAACAATTTCATTGAAATCGTCGAACGTGTCTTGACTCTTGGTTTTGGTTTTTTTGGTGTTAGAGATTATTAAAGTGGTTCGTCGTGTTCCGAAGTAACAAAACTACAATGTGAGAGTCTAATAATAGTGTCAGTTTCTACTACGCAACTTCAAATATTGATTTAAATTGTTGGTCGTAAAACACTGGACTGTCGAGGGGTAGAGTTGTAACAGTTGTGGACTCTGTTAGAGGGGTATAAATTAATTAAGTTAAAAAATATTGATAAACTAGTGACCTTTCGCTCTTTGACCGGTATCAGATCACTTATAAAAACACTTGAAAATTTATTATTTTAATACCATTTCAAAATGGGTGATTCTTCATCGAAAAGGAAACTCAACCATACTTGTAAATTACACCGAAATATGTTTCAAATTTTACTACTTTTGATGCTCTTTGCTGCCCACGGTGCAAAAGGAAATCAAACATTTTATTCAAATGTGACCGCCACGCCAACGTTAGATTCCTACTTGCCTTTACAACGGCAGACGGAGTCGATTTCGGAATCAAATTTCCCGCCGTTTCAAAACCCAGGAAATGCCAGTGCCAGTACGAGCGACAGCATCGGCGATGGAAATGGCGCAGAAAATTTGAAAAATCTGAAGAAGGTGGTAATGGACATGGAAATGTTGATGGGCCTGGACGCGCGTAGTTTGAATTTGGATTCTTTGGAGGAAATGCTGGGACTGGACATGGAAATGGATCCGCTCAATCGAACCAAGAGACAAAGTGGAGCGCAGCAGCAGCAGCAGACGAATTCAAACCTTGCCGCGTCTCTCGCAGCGCTAAATTTGATTAGTGGCTCCGGTGGTGGAGGCGGTTTGAGCGGGATTCCAGGAAATTTGAATTTCAACCAATTCAATCAGCAGCCCAATCCATTCCAGCAGATCAATCAGCCAGCAGCCAATAATCCCAATGGAAACAGTGTTGAAAGTAAGTTTATAAATGTAATTAGATGGCGATTTCTATTATTTGTTTTTTATTTTTTGTTTTATTTGTATTTGTACTTCAATTACCACTTGAATCCATTCTACCGTATAATTACCTGTAAATACAGTTGTACATAATTTTGTGGCAACTTAATCACCAACTTTTTGGTCCAATTATTGCACTATATTGCAATCAAAATAAATACACACCAGGGAAGTAAACTGACCCCATGCCATGTAGTAGTACCACTGCACCGCACTGCACTGGCCGTATATGTTTATATATATGTAAATGATTCTAGTTTTGCAAGTGCACTGTCGCAATTAATGGGAAAACAATCGCCATTAGACATTAGACGCTCTGTTAACCATGCCATTAGAACTAAACAAACAAATACAGAGCTATAGGGACGCACCTATTCTGCTATAGTACATAGTCGCATATTGCATTGAAATACCTAATAAATTAACATTCACATTATTTTTAGTACCCATAAATGTTAATAAACCTTACTATCCTTCACACTATTGTTGCGTATATAGTGGGTTTATATATATATACCTATATATACTTACAAATGTCCCCAGCCCCACAAAATTAAGGCTAAAATAATGCCTTAACTACATTTTTGCGAAAGGTTACAAAAGTAAAAAGACGTATCTAACGTCTGAAGCTGACTTCAAAAAGGAATATTGAGCGTTTAATTACGTTGTGAGACAATGTGAGATATGTCTTTTTGCTTTTGATTTTTTCTAGCCTTATAATTGCAATTGCCTATACTCAATACTGTACAGTGTGAGTGTACACAATTCATTCAAAATTCGCACGCAGGCCATTCCGTTGAATTGCATGGGAATGCATAATTACAATGTTGCATCGTGGATAATTAATTAGTCGTGCCTTACTATGCCATGCTATGCACTGGGTTGCACTGCACTGTTAACTGGCAGGCAAAAGCAAAAGCAAAAAGCTAGTCACCGGTAACCGTCAACCGTACGGTGCACACTGCAATCTGAAATTGCTATTGCTAAGTACTTACCTAGGTACATAATAATATGCATTATGGGCTTTATGGGAATAAAATTCAAAAGTGTGCTAAACGCTATATCAGCACAAGTAGAAAATTAAAAGTAAAATCTAACCTTGTGGGCTGGGCTGACACTGTCTGGTATATTTTTACTAGGTTTTGTACATCATTTATTTTTATTTATAAAGCGTGTGCTATAAACTGCTATAAGGAAAATTTTAGGAATTAACCTTTTCGAAACGTGGTATACATAGTTTTGAATGTTTTTGAAAAGGGTAATTTATAGTTTTTGGACCTTTCGAAAGTGTCATTTACTACTTTTGATCTTTTTGAAAAAGTGTTATTTACTAGTTTTGACCTTTTTGAAAAAAGTGTTATTTAGTAGATTTAACCTTTTTGAAAAAGTGGTATGTACCAGTTTTGACTGTTTTGAAAAAGTGTTGTTTACTAGTTTTGATCGTTTTGAAAATGTGTTATTTACTAGTTTGACCGTTTTAAAAGTGTTAATTACTAGTTTTGCATTTTTTGAAAAAGTGTGTATTACTAGTTTTGACCTTTTTGAAAAAGTGTTATTTACTAGTGTGGACCGCTTTGAAAAAGTGTTATTTACTAGTTTTGACCATTTTGAAAAAGTTAATTTTCAGAATTAAACACTTTTGTAAAGCATTCTTTTCATAATTCCCTAGTTTCGAATAGGTTAAAGTGCAAAAAAAATGTATATCTATGATGGTGCTCTACTAAAAATTAATGTGAAGATGTAAAGTTTAGGAAATGCGTGCGAGCTTTTCCCTGGTCGGCAGTCAGTGCGCAGTGTGCTTTGTTTTGTTTTTGAGGTTAATATTTTTTAATTAAAGCCTATATTTTATTATTATAAAATTGTAGGTTAGCTGGAAACTCTTGTGATACTTTTTTTGTATCGTTATTTTTAAACTTTAGCTTAATTAGTTTAATTGCGCAATAATGATTGTGGCAGGTAATGTACATACATACATAGGTGCAGCACTGTTACTGTTTGTGTCACTTCGCTCTTTCTTATTTTTTTTTTATTTTTTTGCTTTCCTATTTTTTTTTCCTTTGCATCATGCAGCAAATTGTTTGGTTGGTGTTGGTGGCTTTGTGTGACCAAAAGATAAGAAAATAATTGCGAAGGTTAAGAAGCTCGTTCATTCGTTCATTGTCCATTGATAAATTACCTGCCTGCTAATCTTTTGATTGACTTGCTTGCTGTGTGTGTTGAAGCCTGTTGACTGTCAACTATGCAGATAGCGTGCGTTTCTGGCTCGTGGCTTCCTTATTAAGACCTTGCATACATATATATGTGCATAGCTATATACTTTTACTATAACTTTTACACTTTTACAGTTTCCAAAATGCATATAGTTATATACTGACTATATAGTTAAATGTGTTTGACACTTTGATAGGGATGGCTGGTGATGAATTATGTATTAGTGAAGCTCACAATTTCTGGTTAACTTTATCTTTTTATTCCTTAACCTTTTCGAAACGGTCATTTATTAAGTTTTGAATGCTTTTTAAAATCGTGATTTCTAGTTTCGACCATTTTGAAAAAGTGTCATTTACTAGTTTTGACCATTTTGAAAAAGTGTTATTTACTAGTTTTGACTGTTTTGAAAAAAAAACTATTTACTAGTTTTTACCATTTTGAAAAAGTGTTATTTACTAGTTTTGACTGTTTTGAAAAAAAAACTATTTACTAGTTTTTACCATTTTGAAAAAGTGTTATTTACTAGTTTTGACTGTTTTGAAAAAAAACTATTTACTAGTTTTTACCATTTTGAAAAAGTGTTATTTACTAGTTTTGACCCTTTTGAAAAATTGTCATTTACTAGTTTTGACTGTTTCGAAAAAGTTTTATTTACTAGTTTTGACCTTTTTGGAAAAGTGGTGTTTACTAGTTTTGACCGTTGTAAAAAGAGTACATTTATGAAATTAAACACTTTTGTAAAGGATTCTTTCCATGGTTCCCCAGTTCCGAATAGGTTAAGCAGTGTCTTTCTGAGCAGAGTGTCTTTGGCTTTGGCTTCTGGTTAAATTGCTTCTAGTTTGTAAATGCCTTTTTGATTCTAAGGGCACCTTTCATTATTTCTTTGATTTTATAGTTTCCTTGGGAAATTTGGGTAATTTGCCTCACTAATTTAGTGATTAGTCACTCTTTGTGATTAGCAGCAGAGAGGAATTAATTGCTCTAAGGAACTAGGGGTCCGAAAAAGACGTCATTATGATCATCAAAGATTAGATAATGTAAAAACAAAACCAATACTGAAAAAGAGAACAACTTTTTAAAATGAGGCAGTAATTCAGTAATTAATGCGACATGTAATTACCAGTTTGCCACCTTTCTACCCATTTATTTTGCTGGGCTATACAATTACGAACGAACTATTACAATGAAACCATCGAAAAATGTAACTTTTGCTAATAAGTTGCTAATAAGCGGTACACATTTAATTACCACTTTATGTGCATGTCGTTTACGTAAATGTAGTCAAAGTGTCAAAGCTTCTTAAGATTCATCGAAAAGGTGCTCACATTTTATTCCCCTTGACCTCATTGACCTGCCTTCAGTTCTCATTAATGAATTCATAAAATAATAAGAAATTCAACCAAAATCAACTATCACACTGTCAATCCACGCATCAACCAAATCACTAAAAATTATTCTAATATTAACCTTTTCCAAACGGTACTATTTCTAGTTTTACGTGTTTTTGAAAGTGTTAATTTCGTGTTTATGTGTCTTTTTGAAAATGGTAGTATCTTTAATTTTGAGCTTTTTGAAAGCTTAATTTCTTGTTTTATTTCTTTTTGAAAATGCTATTTTCCTGTTTTGACCTTTTTGAAAGTGTGTATTTCTAGTTTAACACCTATTTGAAAGTGTTAATTTCCTGTTTTAACCTTTTTGAAATTGTTATTTTCTTATTTTCACCTTTTTGAAAGTGTGTATTTCTAGTTTAGCACCTTTTTGAAAGTTCTGATTCCTAGTTTAGAACCTTTTTAAAAGTGCTAATTTCCAGTTTTGACCTTTTTAAAAGTGCTAATTTCTAGTAAAAATCACTTTTGTTCAGCATTCTTTCCATGGTTTCCCAGTTGCGAATAGGTTAAGCGAGGCGAGGGGCTAATCGTTGGGTTTTGTACGGGCTTACTTTATCAGTGATCAACTAATTAGTTTACATTCTAAAGAATTAAAAATTAATAAAAATTAAACTTCAATCAGTGCAAACAGTAAAGACAGACTTGTTAATAAATTTTCCAAAATAATTTGGGGCCTTTGCTTCTTAGAGAATGCCGCTACAGTCGTTTAGTACTCGTCACTTGGCCTATTTTTTGCCCCCATGCTTAGTATGTAAGGGGCTACTTATAAATTACGTATGGAAACTTTAGTTAGTTAGAAGGCCATTAAGCCAGAAAAAGCTATAAACAAAATTATTGAGTAGCCCCTTACCTTCCTGTAGCAGCAGCCACTGCCACTGCGGCTTCTTCACACGTATAATTGTGACTGTCCATCACTTTATTATCCATTTTTTTTTTAATTCCTCATTTTACTTTCCCCTTCAATAATAATTAATAGCCAAGGTTTTGGGTGTTGGACTATCTAAATGGTTTTAGGCGTTAATTTACTCAATTTAATTGTATTACGTATTTTCGTATATTCGTACTTTTGTATTTTTGTCATTGGTATTGCTTTTAAAATATTTATTTCAAGAATACACAAAATAAAAAACGTTCAATTTTTATATCAATATGTGTATGTTTTGAACGTGTCGTGTTCAGCCAACAAACTGCGGTATTTAAACAAGTCGAAACTCTAGGACGTAGGACATTTTTACAACTACTTTTCTGTAAGTTTTTGAGTAAACTGGTTTTTGGAATAAAAAAAATAATGCAGTTGCTTCGCTTTAAATGGAAATGAAGATGTCAGGCTCATTTAGATTGTTGTTTTCATTCATTTGGTCCATTATTTTACCATTTTATTGCTAGTGCTATGGAGGAGCACTACTGTCACTACTGTGGCAGTTCTCGTATATACATATACGGGGCTAATGGGGTTGAAAGTATGTATTTTTTTGTATTGTGTAATGCATTCGGATTGAATAAATTAATATTTTATTTTTATTTATTGATCTCTTGATTTTGTTTTACAGCTTGCCTCCTTTAACCTTTTCGAAACGGTAATATATTTCGTTTTGAATGTTTTTGAAAATGACATTTTCTAGTTTTTTGACCTTTTGGAAGTGATATTTACTAGTTTTGACCTTTTTGAAAAAGTGTTATTTACTAGTTTTGACTGTGTGGAAAGGTAATTTATAGAATTTAAAACCTTTGTAAATTATTCTTTCCATGGTTCCCCAGTTCCTAATAGGTTAAATGTAATTTAATTTCGTTTTTTTATGTTTCAAAATTTCAATTTTTCCTTGCTTTCCATTTATGGACATGGGCTTGCTTTCTCCTTTTTTGCTTTAAGTACTTAACACTCTCTTTTGGTGGGTTTTATTCTGCATTATATAAACAAAAACAACAGTAACAAAAACCAAAGCAATTTTCTGTGAAAGAGAAACCATTATGTAAGAAATTTCGAATCTTATTATTATTTTGTAAGAATTCTCGTAATTACAGATTACAGGGCTTTATCGTTAATACTAAAGTAGGTACATTGCTTCCAGTGATTGATATTTTATTGAAATTTTAAACTACGGTAATTAATTGCCTACGTAACTTTCTAGTGTTCATTTTTAATTGCTATTTTTATACGTAAAGCACTACTGCAGTAAAAGTAAAATAGTCTGTATATAATATCATCAGCTGTATTTTTTAGTACAGTTTTGTTCAGTTTAGCGTATATTTCATTGCTTTGTTGTATTCGTATTCGTAAGGCTAATTACACATATAATGCAAACCTTTTTAATTAAGCTTTCCTTTTGTGCGTTTAGTGCTCTGCTCAAGAGTTTACCTGAGATTAATTAATTTCAAATTTTAAAGTTTATTTTGGGGTGTTGATCGTCACGGAGTGAATGCCACACACGATCCACGATCATCATCGCTCTCACGAACTTGTTTCTGTTTCAATAATTTTTATTGCTTTACATATTTTATGGGATGTTCTTGTAGCTTTTCTTTAAGGCTTCATTTTAATTTTAATTTTACAGTAGTTTTTGTGCTAGTAAGGTGGTCCAAAGAATTGTCTAGATCTACCTACCTACTTTAATCAATGAGCGTTGACTAGTAGTAAACAGCGAGTCAGAAACGAGTGGATTGGAGAGGGACATGACATAAATGAAGGCATGGCATTAATTGTCGTCATTTATAGCTGCCCCTTCGTAATCCGTAGTTCGTATGCGTATACGTAATCCGTATCCGTAGCCAGTATCCGTA